>VWZL01004175.1:1670-71276 GCA_013396915.1 Stercorarius parasiticus
AAGTGGAGTTTGAGTGACTTTAGTCATAAATACTTTCATTGTGATTGGTGTACTCAAGGAGGAGAGATCGCACCTTGGGGGTGGGTAGCCTCCGGGATGGAGGTGTGTTTTGGTACATTGTAATGAGCAAAGTTCGCACAAAGGAGAGCATTTCATCAACATTTGATGAAATGTTGGCTCCGAGTAGCACGTAGGCCACTTATCTGTTTCGTAGGCAGCTTATCTGTTCCGTAGTACCATCTTGTTCCCATATCTGCTACTCGTCACAAGGGAGGGCCACGAACAAGCACGTTCCATTCCATCCCTCGTGTAGTTTCACCTTGTACAGGGGATCGCAGATGTTGCATTCTTCGCATGCCAGCTGCGGCTGTATTCTACCTCAGAAGCCTCTTGATTTTATAACTTTCCTTCATGTGTGAACAATGCTATACTTTTGTATTCTTTGGCCAATTTAGTAATTGTTCCACAGATGTACAGTGTAAAAATAAGCTGAAGAAATCACGGAAAGAAATATTATGTCGGTGTGCAATATATATCTGCCAAATCTCTACGTTTACTTAGAATTGTTTATAAATACACGTAAACACTATTGCTCTAACCAGTTCTGAAGTTACGTGCAAAATTCAAATTAACCTCCCACTGCTCTGCTTTATTATAGCTCATTTAATATAAACACATTTAGGAAAAGCAATGGTCCCAACATCTCTTCCCATTTCTGAAAGGTTCTAAATAGATGCACAATATTAATTGGAAGTTAAATATATTGTGTAGCCATCTGCATCAGGCATCAAAATTCGCATCAGGCAACACTATTTTTAATCCAACGTTTTGCTATCTGTAGCAGAGTGTGCCAACCATGCTAACAACTATGCTACCTATTTGCTCTGGTCCCAGAGATTAGCTTCTCCTTCTGAGCTAATTTAGCAAACAGGCAGACTAATGAGAAAATACAAAAGAGCTAGTTCCCATTTTTGTCACTGAATTTACATTTATCTTGGCAAGTAGAGAAAGCATTACCACAGTTCAGAAGTGCTACTTTATGTGGTTAGCAGGTCCAGAAAGGGAGAGAAAACAGAAAACATCTGAAAAAAATGTCATCATTTTCCAGATAGCGTGGTGCTTGGACCTGGACTTCATCATAAATGCTGTGGGGGTGGCAGGGGGAATACTGTATCACATAGCTATTATTAACCTATCCTGCTTTGTTTTTCTTCAAGTGCCTTTTTACCAGCACTTAGCAGCATCCTAAGAGGATCACACCATTGATCCAGAGCTGTAATGAAGCTTTCCATGGGTTTGGGCATTCCTGTGAAGCTATCATACACTTAAGAGACCTGTTTCATTGCACTGCCTCAGACCACACTACATACTTAGACCTTCTGCTGACCTCACACATCCAGCCATATTTTACCATGCATCTTTTAAAATCCTATAGCCTATATGGCAAATGCATTATCTTTATGGGTCAAGGCAAAATTCCTATATAATTTCTTAAGAAAATGTGGATAAAATCATTCTTCTAAAACAGTATGTACTTAGCTATCGTTATACATTCTGCATCACAGCTGCAGTCTACAAAGCCATATTTTTTGAGAAAAACTGTTAATTCAATTGTAGAAAATTTCTTTTTTTTAAACAGAAGTTTTGGGTTTTTCAACTGTAAATGTAAAATTGTCTTCTTGAAAGTTTAAAACCAAATAATTCCAGTAGACTGTATAAACTTTACATACAGCACATAATCTTTCTGGACCTTTTTAAAATGAAAATACTCATATCAGACTTCTTTTACTAGAGGAGATACATTTAAAATAGAGTTCAAAATACATCTGTAAAAAAAAGACTTCAGCACTTGTAAGCTTTGTGTGGTTTTGTTTTAATAACTTTTTAACATATGGAAAAGAAAATCCAAAACCCACTACCTTAAGAGGGAAGGGCAGTTAAGTGGAACATTTTGTTATGTCATGACAGCGTTCTGGTTTGGAGAATCCTAAGCAACATACTCCTAGGAGAGGAATACAGCTCCCGATACAGAGCCATTTCCTCCTGTTCAGCCCTGCCCCAGGCCACCCCACTGCCATACACACCAATCAGAGTAAGAATTAACAGATTCTTTATGCAAAAGTCAAATGAACTAGAGAAAGAAATCAAGCACAATTCCTATTTGATCGCATTCAACCCTGATAGGTTTGGGAAAGTTGTTGTCATGAGTTGCAACTTTTCTCATTTTTAAAATACCTTTTGGGGCTTGGGAAGGTGTTCAATGGAGGTCAGCACAGTGAAGCACTGTAAGAGACAATTCGTAATTTCTCCTAAACAAAGCAGCCTGAAGAGATTTTTAATGTCTCAAACAGTCACAAGTACCAGGCCTTCTGCTCAAGGAACTGATAAGGCTAACACCTGATTATCTCTTGTGTGACTCGTGGGAGAGAGAAAAACTTGTGCTTTGAGAACAGTCTTACGCAAACAGCTGCTTTTCCTTCCATGAAGGACAAACTGTTTCTTTGGAAAGACTTTATACTCAGTGATGACCTTTGCCTCATTATCCATGAAATGCATATTAAAGTTCACACCCCTGCATATGCTAATGAAGATTACGGAGATCATGCTAAACATATGTGACTATAGCTCTCGTCTCCCCACCCAAATCATGCTACATGTCACCTGGAGGGGGGAGAAACCTGAGACAAAACTGTCCCTAGGAGCGGGGGAACATACAAGGAGGAAGATCCCCTGAAAAAAGATTTTTACCTGGGAAAATTTTTGCCTGAAGAGACCCTGAAGATACACAGAAGAGTGCTCTTATGGCAACAACCCCCATTGGCTGGACCTCTTTATCTACCTCTCTCGACCTCTCTCTTGATCTCTCCTTCTCTATCCTTTTGTTTCTTTTCCTTTTTTCTGTCAAAGAATTAACACAAGCCATACCATACCACTTGCCACAATTCATTGTATATCTGTTATTAAGTACTACTTGCAGTAATTTGTTGTATACCTGTTGCTAAGTAACGCAATGCATACCTTACCGCTTGACATAATTTGTTATATACCTAATCAATTATCGTGGACCTAGTTAAGACCTGGTTACTAATCTAATAGATGTTTGTATACGGACCTTGAGACTTGTCTCACCTTAGTCCACGCCGCTGGGGATTTGCAAATCTGAGTCACCCCCCTTCTTTTTTGAGTGGGACGTGACAAGCACTCAAGCCTGTCAATCAAAGTCTAAATAGATCAATTCTGGTCATACTGAATTTAAAAGCAGTTATTCAGTATAAATGCTGTCTTCAGCGAGACAGAAAACTTCATCAGCTATAATACTTACACACTGAATATTCTAAATTAATCACCCAATCAGTACAAGACTGATGGCTACAGATCCATTACAGGTCTCTGTCACAGCAAGGAAATTAAATGCTCCTCCTCAACATTGGCAAGTACTGTGTTTATATCAGGTATTTTAAATACACAATTTAATTTCAAATTCTGATTTAAACCAGAATCAATAAAAATCAGGTGCTAAGAATTCAGAGCTTTGTAGTATATATACAGCCAAGTATTTATATTTCCTGAGCTTTTCCTTACACTCATCTGGCTTCACGCTTCAGCTGATCTGTGTGATGGATCCGTCAGCACAATCGTGAGAGATGGAACACCCCACGCAGCACAAGCCACAAATTGAAACTCGGGGGCATAGGAAGTTAAAAAGGGAAACATTATGCTTAAAAGAATATTATGTGGACTGCCCATTAACATTACCCATAGTATTTCAAACAATGAGTTGAGCACACGGCACTAACTTGGTAACATCCTTAAATCTTTTTGCTCCTCACCCTTAATGCTCTCCTACTCAAAAGGCCAAGTAATAATCATAGAATCATAGAGTAGGTTGGGGTGGAAGGGACCTTTAAAGGTCATCTAGTCCAACCCCCCTGCAACGAACAGGGACATCTTCAACTAGATCAGGTTGCTCAGAGCCCCATCCAACCTGACCTTGAATGTTTCCAGGGATGGGGCATCTACCACCTCTCTGGCAAACATGTTCCAGTGCTTTACTACCCTCCTTGTAAAAAATTTCTTCCTTATATCTGGTCTGCATCTACCCTCTTTCCGTTTAAAACCATTACCCCTTGTCCTATTAGAACAGGCCCTAGCAAAAAGTTTGTCCCCATTCTTTCTTACAAGCCCCCTTTAAGTAGTGAAAGGCTGCAAAAAGGTCTCCCTGGAGCCTTCTTTTCTCCAGGCTGAACAACCACAACTCTCTCAGCCTGTCCTGATAGCAGAGGTGGTCCATCCCCCTGATCATTTTTGTGGTCCTCCTCTGGACCCACTCCAACAGGTCCATGTTTCTCCTGTACAGAGTGCTCCAGGGCTGGATGCAGTACTCCAGGTGGGGTCTCACAAGACCTGCTGGCCACGCTTTTGATGCAACCCAGGATACCATTGGCTTTCTGGGCTGCGAGTTCACATTGCCAGCTCATGCTGAGCTTCTCATCAACCAACACCCCCAAGTCCTTCTCAGCAGGGCTGCTCTCAATCCCTTCATCCCTCAGCCTGTATTGATACCCGGGGGCTGCCCCGACCCAGGTGCAGGACCCTGCACTTGGCTCTAAAGCTTGTCTAGATCCCTTTGGATGGCATCTCATCCCTCAGAAGCGTCAACTACACCTCTTAGCTTGGTATCATCCACAAACTTGCTGAGGGTGCACTTGATCCCACTGTCTATGTCACTGATGAAGATACTGAACAGTACCAGTCCCCATATGGACCCTGAGGGACATCATTTGTCAGCAATCTCTATCTGGACATGGAACCATTGACCACTACCCTCTGCACGTGACCCACCAACCAAATCTTTATCCACTGAACCGTCCACCCATCAGATCCTTCTCTCTCCAATTTAGAGAGAAGGAAGTTTTGGGGAACAGTGTCAAAGGCCTTACAGAAGTCCAGATAGAGGACATCCACAGCTCTTCCCTTGTCCACTGATGTAGTCACTCCATCATAGAATAATAGTTCTATTCCAGTGCACACACCACAGCTTAAGTCTGAATTTCTGAATAACCTTAATTACACTCCAGTCATACTCTCATGTCTGTGGGGTTTTCTGAACCGCTAACAACCCAGTCCCTCAGATGGTGCTGCAGCTGAATAATCCAAACTGTACATGCAGATGTTGCTGAACAGGGCATCACTGGAAGCAGCAGAATTAACAACAAAGAAAGAATATAATTTTAAAGAAACAAAATGGAAACCAAACATCTAGAAGTATGACAGTGGTAAAGATTATCTGTTAGTATGTTTGTCAAAACGAGAGAAAAAACCTTCAAAATGAAGGAGAAAATAATAAAAATTATCTCATGGCTATGATGCCTCAGGGTCTAAGAACTGGTGTTATCTAGTCATTTAATCTCTGTGCTTCAGAGCAAAGATAATAATGCCCTACTACTTCTTGGGAATGCAGTGAATATAATTCCAGAAACATTTGCATTAAATGCTCAAATATTAAAAAAGGAGGAAAGAAAAGGAGTAGACAATAGCAGGGAGATCTTCTTCAGGCTGACCACTCTACAGATCCAGAGGTACCAAATGATTTCTACAATCCCCTCCTCCCTACAGGCAAAGACCGTACAAACAGAAGTTGAGATGGACTCAGATGAGTTAAGAATCAGGCTTAAATCTCTATCTCATACGTATCAGGAAGAATGACAAGGATCAAGGAGGATGACATGACAAGTCACAGACTTCCACCTTCCATCCCCAAAGACAGGCACTTTTCATTTAGCTTTGTAGGATTGAGAGAGCACGTCAGCATTCTGTACAGCTACAGTAGGCACTTCAACCATCACCAACACCCTGTCAAAACCATATAAAACAAGGAGTGAACGATCAGCACAACCTGTGCTAGCTTTTTATACCTCCAGCATCCTGGAAAACTCTATCAGTCATAGTGGAAATGAGAGAATTAACTGCCTAGCTTTCAAATAGCAGTTCAAACTGCTGTCTAGAAGTCCTAATTTCACTGATATCAGACAACCTAACTATTCCATTCATGTAACTGCAGAGGATGTTAGTTTATGGAAATATAAGTATCTTGATACAAAAGGGACTGAAAAACATTTATCACTGGAAATACACATTCTTTGTATGCCTGCAATAAAAAAAAAAAAAAAAGCCAAACCACAAAACCAGTCTCAAAACCCTTTCACCATTCAATCAGCCTCTCCTTTGATCATCTCCAGTCATGTCTGGACATGGCTCACCATGCATTTTAATGAGCCTGAACTGTATGGGTAAAATTATCTGTTTGTTTCTCTCAAAGCAGCATACTCTTTTACCTCGGTATTTTGAATTTTTTTTTTTTTTAGAGGGATTGCTTCTTTCAAAAATTACACAACACTTCAATTCTGCAAAATTTACAAGAAATCACACTTAATATTGACAAAATATTATCCCAATATATTCCACCAAAGGTATAGGCTATTCTCTATCCTGGTCTTGCTCAACACTCATGCTTGCACACTTCTGCATATGCACAAGAGGAGATTTCATCCGTCCAGTGGCCGACAGTGTGTGGAAAAAAGTGTGCTCCTGGAAAAGAAACTGCAGTATGAAGGGGAAGGAGGAATATATCAGACTGCTCATAATGAAAGAGTCTGGCTTCAGTTAATACATATCTAACACCAGCACTTGTCATGATCCCCTCTTCTCAGGCACTACAGCAATTTTAAGAGGTATTTCCAGATTTTATCAGCCTGTGAGGTCACAGAGCATTAACTGCTTTCCCAAACTCAACAGCATGTTTTTGCAGTGTACTTGCCAACAGAACTATAGCAATCAGACTACAACTTCTCAAATATGACAAGAACTCCTTCCAGACTGTTGTGGATGTACTTTGGGATCCCACAGACATGTCTTTAATAGCCTTTTTGTTGTGTGAAAATTTTAGGCCCCTTTCTGGTCACCGTTTATCAAATTGCAAATTTGCCTTCCCGGCCAAGCAGCATCATGTCATCTGCCATCCAAAACCTCTCTTGGAGCGATCCCCCTCTTAATTCCTTCATGGTACACGTTCTGGCTGTAAGCCACACTAACTTTTTGCTAGGTAGCCCCGAGGCTCTAAACGCCCATCGGTTTTGCTCTGCTGAAGCATTATTGTGCTCGAGCTGCTAACTGCAAACCACCTCCTCTTTTCTACCCCAAAGAGGGCCTTGCTGATCCCTCCTAGCAGCAGGTTCTGATGAGCAGACAAAGCAGCCTCCATCACTCCTGGCATAGAGGACAAGCCACACTTTTGCTCCATGACAGCAGCTTTCTTACTGCTAGGAAAGAATTTTGCAGGCCCGGGTCATTCCCTCCCACAGTCTGCAAAGCTATCAGTCAGTCTGCTGCAGAGTGCCCTGTGGATACAAGCACCTAACTGCTCTCGCACAAGCTCAGAAAGTCATATTGCTCAAAGCCAGACATCACAACATATACCCAAGACAACACAGTATCACATGCATAGTGACATTGTTATCACAAAACCACAGGGAACAGTTACCAGGCATTGACAAACACACTAGTGTTTGAAAGTAGGGTTAACAAGAGATCAAGGCAAGGACACATTCATATTGGTGTCATTCTAGCATCAGGCTCCTCAATACCTCCCGCTTCCCAGCAGTATGCTCTAACCAAGTGCTTCCAAGACCTAAGAAAACTGGTGTCCTAGGAGTAGGCGGAATCACTTCCTCAGAGCTGCTCAGGACTACATTCACTACATTGGCTCTGGGACCACGCAGCATATTTACAACAGAGCATCTCAGCATCTCATCTCATAGCAGAGGATGGAGTCGCTGGGAGAGTTAATCAGTTTGTGTCCATATCATGCCACGAGCTGGCCTTCTTACCCCAACATACAGGGGAACTGTTCTCCTGTCTAAAGCCAAGAGACTACTTTGCTGAATAGCACTTCAGATCAGGAGCACTGGCCCTCCTTTTTGTTCTAACCACTAACACATCTCGTGGTTCAATATTACAAACTAACCAAAACTGTCAGAAGGGAAAGGGTTGCTGAGTCTCAAAAACAGCAGTTTGGTGACATTCTTCAGTTTTCTACAGCTGCAAGGTACTGCCTCTACAAACCTACACATGTAGTTTTCTTCTGAAATGGTTAGTGGCAAGCAAAAGGAGCAACACAATGTCTGAAAAACAAAAGGACATAAGATTTCTACTTATGGGGGTGTGGTGGTGGTGTGGGTCTCTTGCTTACTCATTCCTATTTACTACTATGGTTCCAAAATGTTCATTTTAAAAGATTTTTTAGAACTTGCAGCTCTAAAGTTATCACTTTAATAGTATTCAAGAATAAGCTAATACCAAAGCAAGATGGTTTCCCTAAGGGATCACCAACTTTCATTGCAAAGCAAGTCATCTGCACAGCATTAAAAACATGTTGTGTTGTGTACAGCAGAAATAATGAAGCCCTAAAAAAAGGTCACTGCAGGGACAGCAGTGCCTTTCTGATACACACCTCCTTCTTCTTCATTCCTCACTTAAAGCTTTGAGAGTCTCAAAGTATTTCTTCTTCTGGAATTGTGTGGAAGGCTGATATGTGCAGTGCTAGTTTCCATTCTGCATCTATTTTTATCAAGGTGTGATAAAATTATGCAGGTGCAATAAAATGATGCAGATGCAACATAATGCTGCAGCGTTGGCACAGAGCAAGGTTGAGAATGTCTATCTCAAGAATTTAGCCGCAGGATTGTTTCTCTGGCAACTCATGGAAGGACCATCTGAAATTGGTCACTGTGCTATATAAAGACTTCAGAATTTCTGCATGTAGGATAACAGGAGCAGAATTACCTTAGGAAATACCTCTCCTGCAAGAAGTGAGCCTCTGACATCCCATCAGACCAAACTTTCAAAAGAAAGTAAAGGACAACTGGCAGGCTAACCTAGCAGTTTCTCCACGTCTGCAAGAATTGATTGGCAACAGACTACAGACATTTTGGACAATAAATGGACCTTGAATTCAAGATGTTTTAAATGGTTTCCTATTAAATCAGATTAAGGCAATTATGAAGCCATACTGCAGAAGTCTGAATTTTACAGGCAGATTGAGACAACTGAGCCTCAGGACATTTACAGTCATTACTAATAGATACATCACCAACTGACAAGCAAAGCCTCTAGGTCAACAGGTATAGTCACTACAGTGACTAATGATTGCTGTTAGCAAGTAATTTGCATGTACTTGAAACTCTGCGGTATGACAGCATGGAAAGAGACCAGTCTGTCCATTTCCAAGTATATTTCAATACCTGTCTAGAGTTATTTTCATATATATGATGTGGATCGGTTATTCAAATTTTAACCACTTCCTTGGCTTGGAGTGAGTTCTTAACACCGCACGAGAAGTACTCAACTCACCTAGTCTCTACGTGACCTCAAGCAGAGCTCCACGCCATCCTCCCTCCAATTTCCGATTTAGGTATGGCATTTTTTTTGTAAATATTACAAACTTTCACTGTTTTTTCTTTTTAATTGAAAAATGTGGAAAAAACATTTCTACAGAGCTGTTTCATCTTTCAAACAAGACACAGGGAATGTGCTTAAAAGCTTGGACCAGCTCTCTATTATGTTATTACTTGTAACAGTTAACATAAACCAAAATTTGACTGTAATGTAAACAAAAATCTGCCCCAAAAGTAATGCAGGTTTTGGTTTCAAAAGGGAACTATACCACATCACTTGTCTTTAAGAGCTGTATGGCAAAAATGTTCACAGATCAGCCAGTGAATACTTAAACATTTTAGGCTTCAAAACTAAGTAATGTGTGCAGCATATCAAATTACAGTAAAAATGAACATTATGAGAGTACATCGCTGTGGAAAATATTTCTAGAAGACTTTTATTCTCTGCTTTAAAAAGCAGTAAAGCAGTTCAAGAAATTTCCAGGTCATTCCTATGACTTTTTTCAAAAAAACCACCACCCCAACAAATAATTAAAAAAAAAAAAAAAAAAAAAAAAAAAAAAAAAAAAAAAAAAAAAAAACANCAAAAAAACCTCTTTGCTGTCTCCAGATCCCACATTCCCGTGTTACAGCACCATTCCACAATTACTGTCATTTGCAAACTGAAATTCATATTACCTCCTCAAAATGCTTAGAAAGCCTAACCTACTAACTTCAAAATTTAACATTCAACAGTACATATGAAATACAACCCAGAAGGCCAAAAGATTTAATAAAACTAGCATACCAACTGCTTTAGGAGGATTTTTATGAGAGTTCAGGGAGAGGAGACCAACAAAATGGCATTTAAAATGATTCAGATGAGCTCTCTCCCACAAATGAAAAAAAAAAAATAGTGTTCAGACTACGAACAGGAAATAACTGTCACAAGAACTCTCCTTGATTTCCTAAGACGCACCTTACACACAAAGAATGAAGTGGGAGGGGGGTAAAAAAAAAAAGAAAGAAAGAAAAACACAGCACTACAGCAAAGAACTATATCTGGTAAGCTCTTAAAATTCTATTATCCATCCCTCTAAGTTGGAATATGTGGAACATGCTGTAGGGAGAAGGGGCTGCTGTTCTTGCTTTACTTGATCCAAAAATATATATAAATAAATCTTTCTTCTGAACACATCGAGTAGCACAAGTCTCAAATCAAATTGCCATATTCCACGTAACTTTTTTGAACACATATAAAAGAATGCAGTCTTCTCCTGGGAGCTTTTGAAAATGTACTTAAAACCAAATCTTTATGATATCAGCAAATTAAGTTTTACTCCTGTTCTACTTCAGAAGTCGTACAAAACATCACTGTAACAACACAGGCTTCGCTTTTCTGATTCTGCATCAGTGTGCAGCAAGTAAAACTGCAATGCCTTTAGTGCCAGCCCAAAAAAACCCCATGGGATCAAAAATTGACATCCCCATATCCCTCTTGGGTGGCAAACCAACAGTAAAGATCCTCCAGGAGGCTCACGCTCACAGATGACAGCTGTGCAGCTCCTGCAGTTCTCAGCTGGACCCTCATTTACACCTGTGCAACCCCATTAGGACACTAATAGACTTATACAGATGTAACTGTCTGTCGCTCAATAAAATACTGATGATGATTCACAAGCAGGAATAGAAACAAAATCTTCTCCTCTGCTGTGACTCTACAAGGGCTCAAAAAACTTAAAAGCTTTTAAAGCATTTCAAAAGCTGAAGTTGCTATAGAGCATTTAAGTTCACAAGAGATCAGACCTGATGAGTAAGGGGCTGCTTTTACTTAATGACTCCTCAAAACTCAGTTCTACACCACAAAAATGTTATACATGCAATGAAATTCTTTCTCATTTTCCATTTGCTGAAGTCCCAATGGAAACCGCTCTCTGTTTGACCTGTCACAAGTCTTAATATGGGAGAATATGGGAAATAGCTGAGGAAAATGTGTTTTGTATGGTAAAATAAATGCTCCTAGAAAGAGTTAAAAGAACAGCAAGGACATAACAACTTCAGAGTAGACAAATTACTTTTGGAGGAGAAAGACAAAGATTAATTTATTTCACCTTGAGGAACTCGTGCTTTATGCTAGGTGTTCATGAATGCTAATCAGATTATTTTAAGAGATGAAACAGCAGGTTTTCCTCATTTTAAATGAAAAGGAGTAACTTGGGAAAGAAATGGAGCCAAGTGATTCCTTAACTCATCCATGTCAGCCCGTCTCATGACCTTCCTGTTTCAGGATAACAAATCAACAGCTTCATCTTTCAGCATAACCTTACGGTCAAGGTACTTTGTACTCATCTCAGAAAGCAAAGGTGGGAATAAATTTTAAAGAAAAATGGTTGCTTGAACATCCCTGGATATGGCAGCTGTCGCACTGAGATACAGGGAAAAGAGGCACCCTCTGACATACACTCCTCCCATGTCTTTTATAAAACCTTACGAATCTGAGAAGAAGAGGTTCTACAGTGGATTACCCAGAAGTAAAGAAATTATTCAGAGACCAGAAAGGTCCAAATTTAATTGCTAACTCTTCTACAAAAATTTTGCTGTACTTTGAGAGGACCATGTCATGCCTCTGCACAAGTCCCTCCTCATCACAGAGGAAATATTAATACTTCCTTTTCTACAATATTCACTCACTGGTCTATCTAGACGATACGCTTACACCAGATTTAACCATTAACCAGTATGTACAACAGCTATCACTCAGGTCTGAGCAGGTAGCTTTGGGAGTTCCAGCGCAGCAACGTCAAACAAAGGAGGTGCCCTCACATCGGTGGAGTGCCAGCTGAACTACATGCTGCCACTGCCTCCTGTGATGCTGAAAACTGCCCCTTTCCTCCCTCCCCACTCCTCTCCTAAGACAGGCCTGTTCTCACTCGCAGTGGAGGTTCAACTCAGGGTGCACCACACTATCCCAACAGCTAACACAGAAGAGGGTAGACAGAGTGTGCTGGTGGGGACGAGTGCAAGGACAGGACTGGTAGAAGTTTTGATCATTGGTTCAGCTGTTCCGAGTCCCCAGGGGCTATTTTGCCACAAGCAACTGCCACCCTGCAGCTACCCTAAGTGCCCCAGCCCAGCGATCTCGCACTACGCAGCACAACAAATGAGAACTGGCCACACCGCTTCCTTCCCCACTGAAACACAGGAATATTGGTAAGTTTAAAAACTATTGCCTTCTGTAATGTAGAAGCCAAAAGCAAACTAAATTCCCACTGTCCATTATATTTTTCATGTGGCTGCATATGCTCACATGGGCACACAGCATCATACAAAGCTAAATGTTTTGTAAAAGCATTTAAAAGCTCTTCAATGGTCACTTTCAGGGCAAGAACAACAAAAAATTACTAGAAACTTTCCTGCTCATTTTTCTACAAGATCCATCCATTTCATTGAGGGTTTCATGAAACAGACCAATAGAGTTATTAGAAAGTAGCTATTTTAAGCTTTCTGTCTTGATCTGATTCAGGGATATAATAATGTCGGGGGAAAAAAAAAAACAGAGCTGCAGGCAGAGAAACTGGAAGAACACCGACTGGATTTTGATTTCTGTATTCAACAATTTGGTATAGGAATTTAAACAGCTTAAATATAGTTTCAGGCAAAATGAAATATTTTATTTTTTATTTTTATAAAATTATAAAAAATCTGATATAAATTATTTCTTGGGCATGTAATTGTTACTCACTCATATCATATATTCAGGTTACATTTAATTAAAATTCATGAATGTCAACATTTTTTGGCAATTTCCAGACATAAAACCTAATACTGAACACCAGCAAGATTGATTACTAGAGGATGATCAGAATTTCAAATTAGCTCTCTGTATGAAGGACTTTTTTCCAATCCTGCCTACAAGCATTAAATTCCTGTATGTTTTTGTAAATGTCTAAAGGCAGGAAAGGATCACAAAATAAACCAACATACCATGCACTACTCAAGCACAGAAAAAACATCAGCCAGCACACATCCTGTACTGGTCACGAAGAAGAACTAGACCACTCAAAGGCAGTAAATGCTAATTCTCCACCGGGACCCCCATTTCACATAGGCAGCCACTGAAACTGCTATCATTATTGTGTATTCGAGTCTTGCAGACATATTTTTTTTCCCCACTTCAGTATCAGTAGCATCAGTAAAGTAAAAAGGTTTAGCAAAAAAATTCTTCTATTAACAATCACCATCTCTAGTAATCAAGTTCAAATTCATGCTCTTCTACATTTTTTAATGTACTATCTTCACTTCCTTCATCCTTTTTATTAGAAGCTACTAAAACTTAGTGTTCTAAGTACTACCACTAAGTTCTACTAATAAGTAGAAGCTACTCACACTTAATGTCTCCTTCTAGTCTCCTTCCGATACTTTCACCACTTCATTCCCCATTACTATCACAAAGGACACCAAACCAAAGAAAAACATGTTCTAAAATTATGTCAGAAGCATGAGTATCTTAAACCTCTCAGTAGCTGTGCTCAGCTATTTACATTATCGTCATCTTCCCTCTTTCCTTGCAGATCTGCTGCTTATATTAATTAGTAATACAACAGCACAAACTTTCCCCCCACCCAGAAGTTGCAAGTTTTCAGATTACCCAAACAGCAGGTACAAAGTTGATGGGAAATGCGTACATAGCTGCCTGAAATTTGAAAAACCTCTCCATCCCCATCCTCTCTGAGAACTATCAGTAAAATATGGATAGCTTCACCTGCTGCCACCACATACTTCTATTCACAGGATGGTACTGTTTATTTTGAAAAGATCTTCACCATTTAGCTGGCAAAAGGGTCCCTTTAGATTACTACCGTATGCAACAATTGCTATAAGCAGAACTTCAACAAAAACAACAGCCTAAGGAGCAGCTGTGCAAGTCAAAGGCCACGAGGGAGATGAGCCAGCACATTAGAGAAAGAGATGATACCACAGCAAACCCCCATCCATTCACCCTGGTAAGGCTCCTGTGCTGCTAATGCTTCTGAATATGAGCAAAAGTAGCTGCACTAAAATAATTCCTCTCCTCCCACATATGGGAGTACTCTGAGCTAACGGAACAGGAAATGCTAATTACTTACATACCCTAAAACCCAACACATATGCTTGTCCCTGTTAACCTAGGTCAAGCTTGAACAGTAACTAATAACTAAAACATTTGCTGTTCAATATACCAACAGCCCTCTACAGCTAAAGCTACATACAGCACAAAGATTTAGAGTGAATCAAACTTTTTATTCTGGGGAAAAATCAACCATTCTGGCAGAGCTTCAAATACACTTCAGGATAAAACAAGCCAAGAAAAATCCCTAGGAATTTTGACATTTTCCAGCATAATCTGGGGAGGCGGCTTTACATTAAGCAGTATCAACAATTTCCACTCCATTTCTTCAAAAACCATCTGAAAAGCCTGCTCCCAGCATCCTCCATCGTAGGACAGAAAAACTCAGCATTGTTGGGAGCCTCTGCCCCCAGGAAGGGGAAACAAAAGCCCTGAGGGTCCTGGTTCCAAAGACCATAAAAACACTGAGGGCCGTGTCCATAGCACAGTTTGCATGGCAGGACATCCACGTGTCTGGAGATACGGTTCAGCAGGTTATGCAGATTAAAACCTTTGTACATAGCTTTTTGATTCCACAAAATTGACAATTTGAAAAAGAGCACTTCCTCTCCCACAAAGGAAAGTGATTTGTTCTGGCTATATAAAATAAAAGACCCAATTAGAATGCCAATTAGAAAATGCTAGTTTTTACCAGGCATTCCCTACCAGCAAGATAAACTCCACAGAATATACTGATTTTGCTGATAATTGATTAAACAAACATCCCAAAAGTGTTTTCACTGAGAAAAAAAAAAGTATGCTTATTTAAATCATACTGAAAAATGCACAAATGAGGGATTCTCATCCCATCTCTTCCCTAATACAACAGCATATATAAACAAATTGTAATATTTCTTCAGAAACACGCAGCAAGTCACAAAGTTATCGCGCCATTTTTCAGTGTCGCGTGAAGCCATCGCAGAAGGACTCCTAAGTATCAGTTTAACTTTAAATTACGCTGAAGCAGATTAATGCATCCAAGCAATTCTTTCCTCTGCCATACTATGTTTAAGAGGTGGTACCAAATAGGTACAAATGCACCTTATTATGTCATTTAACAAAGTGGTAGTTCTCTAAGAGTCCTTAATCCTCACAATATCAAGTGAGAAATCTGATCAAAATTAAAAGGTTTTTTTAATCCATGAGGCATCAGTAACTCATTCGTAACTCATTTTAAAAACTACTTTCCCTACGGAGCAGAACCTCAGTAACTCACACGTATGAGATCCCCGGCTTGCAGTTTAATTTTCTGCATTGAAA
Organism: Stercorarius parasiticus; assembly: GCA_013396915.1. NCBI lineage: Eukaryota > Metazoa > Chordata > Aves > Charadriiformes > Stercorariidae > Stercorarius > Stercorarius parasiticus. The sequence goes on from VWZL01004175.1 coordinate 17,508, forward strand.
ATAAAGGCAGAAAAATAATGTTTTTCTGTATCAGAAACATCCTTCAATTACTATTTATTATGATAACTTTACCATAATAGCAAGTGTAACATCATATCTTTTAATCAACTAAAGATATTCTGGTCTCATAAAAATAACTACCTTTCTGACAAGTACCAAAAAAATATGGTGTTTTTTAATCAAATAATGATTTTCTGATCTCATAAAAATAACTACCTTTCTGACAAGTACCAAAGAAATAATTCTTCTCAATGAACTTGGGAGTAGGAGAAAGAAGACAGTGAGAAGGATGTTGTATGTGGGTGCTCATCTAAAACATTACTGTATTAGAAATAAGGCCTAAAATCCTCCTGAGGAAGAAACAGTCCTACTAATGTACTATACGTGATTTTATGTTCTCCTAAGTGGATATGCATCTTGAGTACTCAACTTTCCTCGCATCTGACACCACTAAGCATACTACTACCTCTCAGGTAAGCAAAAAATAACCATATGTTTTAGAATAACCTTAACTTCTGAAGTCACCTTAAACTTTTGATGTAATAGAAAATAGTCTGAGCTGTGATCACAGGAAGCAAACTAAAATTTCAATAGAAGATACGTTCCTAAGCAGACAGTCAGAGCAACACGGAATTATGCATCATTATCTTGAATCTCTGTATGAAGTCTCAAAATATGGATTACCTTATATTTTTTCCATAAAATACTTAACTTCAGAACAGTAGCTGGTCAATTAAAACATATTTCAGATTGCAGAGACATATTTAATTTTCTTCAATTTTCCCTTTGCAATATGTTTTGATTGTCAAGTTTTGGATGCAGAAGAAAACATCAACAATGGAAGTTTACTCGCTTACCTCCAAAAATGAAAAGCGAACAGAGGACTGCATGGACTGCAGGGGCTTGTTGGGGTTGGGCTCAGGCTCCTTGGGGTGAGACTGCAAGTTAAAATAATGTCATCTCTAGTGAACAGAAGGTTTAGCAAGAGTTGCATGTTTTAGCGTAGGAGTTATGAAAGGAGTTTCGGTCAGAACCAAAACATTACTGTCCTCCTGAATGAAGTGATTGACAGTAGCCACACAGTTTTTGACTTGAGATGAAACTGATTTAAATAAAAACAAACATGAAATCTGGTGCTGGTGCATATACTTGACTATGTTAGACTCCCTCCAGGAACAATACCTCTGTACAAAGTCCACAGAGAGGGGGGAAAAAATGGTAACTTGTTTCATATTTCTAAATATTCTGTATGAAACAGGATATGTACCTGGGACATTTTTTTCTTTTAAAAAATCTTAGTATTTTTTTAAAGTTTTTGATATGCAAATCAGATGTATTAAAACAAAAGGAAAACCAAAATTGATGATGAGCTTTCATCAGCAATAAGAAAATTGTAATAAAAATTTCCAATCTGAGAGACCAAAATTTGGGCACTTACTAAAAACTGGAAGTGCTATAGCTAGGTAGTGTCAATTTCCATTTGATTTCACTATGAAATATTCCCTCAGAAATATCAAGTCTTTATCTAGGTAATCAAATACAGACATAAATAACTCATCCAGAAAAAACATACTTGAGCATTTGGCTTCAAAGGTGCCTTCAAGTAGTTGCCTCCAGTGCATCTCCATTCAAAAGGTCTCTCAATAAAACATCAGACCACTAACAGATTTCACAGATGCTCCTTTAAAATATACTCATGCAGTCACAGGGACCTGTCCACATAAAACTCGCCAGAAAGCTTTTTTTTTTTTTGCAACATGTTTAATAGCATGCCTTTCGTTGCAATTAGCTGAATTTACCTTTCAAAAAAACTACGCAGCTCTGCCTTCTGTGCAGACGGAGCTAAGGCAGAAGCTTATGGGGAACTTTTTCCAGATCACCTTCATAAAGATTTGTTCTGCTACAGACCATCCCTTCCAGCCAGCCAGCGCTAGCACTCCTGTCCTGCCCCCAGTGGAGATGCAGATGGCCAATACGCTAAGCACAGCTAGCTCCAACTCTTAAACTCTTGTTTTCAATTGCATGACACTTTGACAGATTTTAAAACCTTCTCATCAAAAACTTTCAAGCTGGATACCTGTTTCATTTCTTTCTGAACATTGCAGCAGGAACAGTCCTACTGCTTCTAAACCAGATTAGGGATGACTTTTTTTTGACATTCAGCATTCTTGCAACCTGTCCTTCTTGAGACGCTTTGCAGAGGACACAAGTTTGGCAAGGACATGCACGTTAAGTCAAGGGTGGGCCTGCTGTTAACTTTCTGACAAGGCTACTGTGTTAGAGCAAGTTTCTCTGGCTGCTGGCTGTGCCTGCATGATCCCTGAACTAGGTGCACAGAAGAACAAGCTGCCAGCACAGCCCAGCAGCTGGATATGATCTAGCTTCATTTCAGTTGCAGACTAGCTGTGCTAGCACAACAGTATGCCTTAGCTAATAAATTCCATTAAAAGCCAATGGCTCAATATATCACTCTGAAAATGGCAAACCTGAACCCAGGCTCACATCAGTCAGCCCACACAGGCCTGCGGAGGAAGAGCTGGATTAACCAACTCAGATTTCTGCTGTTTCACTGGCGCACTGTCTGTTGCGCTGCACTGTCCTGCCGCAATGTGCACTGGAAAGGTCTTTCTTTGTGTATGATCAGTACAGGCTTGTAAAAAGTTTTTTTGTACTTCTAAACTCTATCTGCACTGTCTCTTATTCTCCACTGCAGGTCTGCTGCAGCAGAGCCAGCAGTTAGTCCCCATTTGTTTGCTTGTGCATCCCCCTTTTGCTTGTTTGTCGGTGTGGTCCCCGCTGGGAAGCTCTCCTGTGCTGTGCTGTCAGTGCTCACACTGCTGTTCCAGGGGCTGCACAGCAAGGGAAGAGACAAAGACAGGTGATGCAGGCAGCAACCAATCTCTAGCAGGACCAGAAGCAGGGAGGGGAGCTAACACTAATCAAAAGAGAATCCAGGTGGAGAACTGGCACCAGATGGCTGAAAGGCATGGGGCTGTGGCAGAGAGAGAGCATGGGGACTGCTATGGGGTCATGACTGGGGGCAAGGAACCTACTAAAGCCAGAGTAGTGAAAAGGAGAGGGGAAAAACCAGGTCTGGCACTGAATGAGAAGACTATATTAACTTCACACTCCGATGAGATTCCTCAATTATTTTGCTGTGAACAAATTCTAGTGACACCCAGTGGCAAAGCACATCTCCCTCCCTCTAGTGGATGGCACATAACACAGCAGGTGGAAGTCCTACACCTGATAGTAGTTACTCATATTCTTCCCCATTTTCATTACTGTAACACATCAGAGTCTCCGTCATAGATCAGACTCTCGGGGCATTCAATATCAGATGTGCTTGATGTGCTTGTACTATGGATCTATAAATTACCACCGAGTGACGACGCTGGAGTGTCAATCCAGTTCCTCTATAGAACTTGCTTTTCAGCTTTGCTTTTTTAAGACCTACAAATTACATGCAAAAACCTGTTAAAACAAATTATCGCAGTGCATATGCACGAGGCTGACAGGCAGCCTTAATTCTTACATCTACTAAATTTAGAATGCTTCATTTTGGATCCTTAATATTCTTTGACAGAGCTTTCTGCAAGTAATGAATATAAAATAGACAGACTGTACTAATTTCTCAGAAAGACAACGTAATTCTAGTCCCAATATTCAAACTTTTATTGAAAGAAAATTCATGAGACTCAGTGTGCGAAGAATGCTTCAAGGAATAAGTTGGATTTTTTCCCCCCAGATATGTTCTTTTATAGATGGTTGAAAATAAGAATTTGGGAGACATGACTTAAGTCTGCACTACTCAACTCTGATAAATCATGAGAGAAGGACTCTGTGGGAATCATTAAGTGCCAGCAACCAAAATATGATACTTTCTTTTCTCTATAAGTAAATTAAGTTTAGAAAGTAGCAAATGTGATGGCAAAAGAAAGTCTAATATATGAAAAAATTAAATATATCCAGACAATATTTTAGGAAAAACAATGATCAATGCTGAATTTAAAATATTAATTTTATCAGTATTAAACATTGTCAAAATATGTCAAAGCAAGTGTAATTATGTCAGGTTACCATGTAAAAGGAGGAAGCAGTAAATGACTACCTCATATTACAAAAACACACACACATATGTTGAAAAAACAGTAACATGAATCATTTTTTGTCCTTTGCAGTTAGTGATGTTATTCTCATATGATGATTACATAATTCAGTGAAGATTGATTTAAAAATATTTTAATTGCCAGATCTCAAAAGGAGTATAATTATCAATTATTCATGGAAACCATTTTAATGAGCTCCCTTGTAAGACCCCTCCTCCAAAACTCCTGAGAAATTAGCAATGATATTTTTTTCAGAAAAATATCTGGAGCTTAGTCTGCTCAAAGCTAACACCCACTGCTCTCAGCAGAAGACACCAGACTGAAACGCAGAAATTCTCTCTGACATTTCACAAACGTAGTTCTGGGGAACACAATATAAGATCTACACTTGTTCCTTGGAAAAAAGTGCTCTGTCACCTTCATGTGATTGTTACAATAAATTATTTGCTATGCTGCACACTTACCTATAGCCCTCTCTTTAAAACATGGCAAATGTCAGAGATAATACCTTTCATAGCTAAATAACTTTACCGCAGGCATCTGCAGCATTCAGGTTTTTTTTTTTTCCTCCAGCAAGAATGGGGAAGTCCCAGGGAATACTAAAGGATCTGACGTAACCATATTTATTTACCTAGATAAAATTAGCAAGTTCTCATGGTGACTATAACATGAATATATACATGCCTGACATGTCAATGAAGACCATAGGTATGTATGTGTAGAAATAAATATTTGGCTTTGACTAACAAATCTTGGGTAAACATATGCTGGCATTTATGAATAGAAGACTATACTTACTCTCACTATACATTAAAATTACAAATTTTCGTATAGTTATTCTCTAAATAGCTGAAAGCATGCAAATGAGTTAATCAGTTTTAAGCGAGTACGAAGTAAACATACTGCTAAATTAGGTAAACATACTTACTGCAGAGATTATCAGGAATCCTCCAGAATGTCAATACAGTTCATTAGTGTAGTTACGTATGTAAAATACAGCTCGTTCCTGATGGATTTTCACAAATAGCATTTCTATGATGCTTTAATCTCTCATGGTGCTCTCTATTATTCAGCAGAGAGAGAGGCCCTTCTAAAAGGCAGCACTGGGATAAACAAACAGTAACACAGAGAGCTGGAGAGAAAGACAGACACCATGGCCTACTGACAGATTCTTCCCCTATGAGCTGATAGGATGCTCCATGCACTAAGATTCAATAACTTTAAATATGCAGAAATGCTTTCTTTCCAAATGTACTGCAATATCCCATCTCCAGGCTCGCACATTTGCTGAAACCAACTGCAATGCTTTTAAAACGTGTTCCTTCAACCTGGAGCTGCAGTGCTCCCAGACTGTCAGCACAAACGTTATGTTAAACAGCTCCTGGCTGCACGAAATGCCGGCATCATGCAGAAACCATTAAAATATTAAAGACATAAAATACTTACTCCAAGGTCAGCCCTGGAATTTGTAGCCTTTCCCGCTGGGCTTTCATTGCTGTTATGTGTTACCACACTCTATTGTAACCATGACACACATTCACTGGCAGCATTCTGGCGATGACAGAGAGCCAAAATGAACCACTATAAAGGAACGGACTAACGATCTCTTGGGGGTGGGGGGAGGACTGCAAGTTTGGGTCCTTCCACCTCTAGCTGTCACGAAGAGCTGCCAGCTGCCTCTCTCACGTTAGTGGCAGCGCACGCCGCGCTGGTTTTGTGAAGTAAACGGCGCCTTCAGTTGTGCACGTCAAGTAATTCATCCCCCAGTATTCTGCAGCGGCAGACGCCGCGCCGACACACACACACGCTGCACCTCGGAGAAAGGAGAGGTCCCCCTCACTATGCCAGCCCACGGCGCAAAAAAAGCCTGTATGCTTAAGACAGTTCCTCTCTGCAAATGTCAAACATTCACCACCCCCTCTGATCCTGCCGAATAGGATTTAGCCATCTTGTTTAAGTCACATTATCCCTTTCCTTGGTAAATAGACAGGCAGTTTCTGCAGTAACAGAACAGCAAACCGCTGAATGAAAAACAGGCTCTTCTCCTTTAACGGGGAAAAGTAATTGCCAAAGCAATTGAAGAACAAATATATTCTTGTAACACTGAGGTTAATACAAAAGGAAAAGTTATCATTCTGTTCTGTCATGATTGCACTTGAATTTTAAAGAGAAATAATCTAGAATTTTCATTAAGGGTGAGCGCCAGACCTAGAAATTGCAGAAAAGCATATCAAATTCAGGTTTAAAGGTAACGTCAGTTAAAAGTAAAGCAGTATACAACAGTTTATAAAGACAGTTTTAGCTCAGTGCTGCTGTGTAGGATGCTGGTTTTAATTTAATTATAGTCCTTTTTTTACATACTCTCTCTTAGTCTGAGGTTATCCTTTTAATAAATAAATATTGTGAATTGTTCCATGAGGATTAGCATTTTTTTAATGCACTATAAAACAACATGAAAAGCAAAGGCACTCTGCAAGTACTTATTTTTAGTAATTTAAGAGCTAGAATATTTTATCTCACCCGCATAGTTCTCCTGTGCAATTCTTAATTTGTACCTCTTGCACAATACGATAATGTCAACCACATGATTTCATTTTTTGACAGAACTCCGGCCCTGCTCTGGGCATGGACAACTGCTACAGACTAGTCAAAGCACAGGACCAAAAGAAGCTGCTACTTTTGGGGTCCCTGGCTCATTTTTGGAAGAAATTAGTGAGTTCACAGGTGCAGAGCCACAAATTTTAGAGACAGAGGGAAATCTCCTCGTTAGGAAAACTGATGAACTGGATTTGGTAAACTAGATTAGCTCTTTCAACCACACAGTAGAAAATAATCATTAAATTCTCTCTTTTCTTTCTTCTACATATTTATATTGGAAAGTATTTTAAATTTAAGTAATGTATTACCTGGAGCCTTCATTTACAGATATTGAAAACAAAACTGAAGTATACACAGAACTATTAATTTGCATTTCTAAAACATAACAGACATCTGGATCCTGATTACCAAGCTGAGGCCCCAGCAATCATTACTAAGCCAAATACCCTGTAAGTAATCTTTCTAAAGAAGCTCAAAATTCTCCTACCTCCTGAGAGAAAGGACAGGATCTAAGAGATTAAATTCAAGATCACAAACTGCAATGGGTGAATTCACAGATTTGCAAGGACACACAGATTTGTTAGGTACACAACTCTGATTCAAAATAAGTTCTTCAAATTTTACTCAGAACAGAGCAAAATGTGAATTTTCTTAAGATATTCTAAAACGTGAAAAAAAAATAGTACAAGAATCAACTAACAATTAAACAGCTCCAACACTGAAACTATCAGGTGAAACTGTCGATGCCTACAGGTTTTTTGATGATTGAGTTTGGAGATAACTATTTAGGAAAAGAAATTTAATAAGAGAGAAGCAGCGTGTGAGGTATGACTACAGTCACAGGTTCCTGATTCTCCCCTAGCTGCCAAGAACCGGCAGCTCCCTATTCCTGTTGCTCAGCACCTCTCAAACCAAGCTCTGTTCCCTTAAAATTCCTCTGATAAAACCTCTTTTGTACATAAGACTTCTTCAGGCTCTGAAAGGCCCTGCTTCTGATGGAGACAGAAAATTTCGACAGGTAAATTGTCACTTGCGCACACCACACACGTACATCTTTATGGAATCATTATATAATGTTCAAAGGGCTTAACTTTGTGCATACTAACCTTTAGTTTGGTACTTCATCCCATTATCTATGTACATATAGGCACACACACGTAACACCAAAGTATTTAATTTTTGATGTATAAAGCTGTTAAATTTTCACTGAAGTCACAGAGAGTAGGAGGCCCCTAGGAAGACAGCCCACTAGCTGAATCAGGACAGTACCACAATTACTTCCACTCACAAACCAGCAGAAGGACTAGCTTAGAAGGAGAAGGTGGGATTCCTTCAAAAGCACAATACAAATTTTACATGTTACTCCCATAAAGTCAATTTTAATACCGGGGTGAATGGAAGAAACAAGTCCACAATCAAGGTGGGTTTTTTTTCACTGTTCTTGAAGCAGTGCAATGACAAAAAACATGCAAAAGAATAGTCTGTCACTAAACACTCCTTTAGTGTGAAACATTCCAGTTAGGTAGTAGGTGCATTTTACCTGCAGAAGACGAGACTGCTAGCTTGTCTTGTCTAAAGGAGAATGAGTTGAACCGGCAACTGGACACAGCAGCTTAAACATAAGCAACTGCATTTAAGGGCTATTTTGAGACCATGATAAATCAACCTCTTTCCTGAGCTAACTGACGCAGGCACTTCATGTCACATTGATGGTAAATTATTCTAAGCTGAGACTGAGCTATAGGTTGACTTGGAAAATTATTCTTCTATGCATCTTGCCCAATCCAGACCGAAGTTTGGAGAATTTTGACAATGACAAGGCAAAGGACAAGTAATGCTACACGCAGCTGAGGAAGGCGACAAAACAAGGAAAATGTTATTCCATGAGAAGAACTAGCTATATGAAGCAGGACTTTGACTTCCTGAAGAACGTTCTTAAACGTCATCTGTTTTTTCCCCACCCTCAAGACATGCCAATCATGATAGGAACATGCTCTGGTTTGGGGTAAGACAGAGCAAACTTCTGTTCAGTGAGAGGCCATTGCTCACACTAGTTGCTGTGGCAACCAGGGTCAGCTGACCTGGGTGTTTACCCTGTGGAGGGTCAGGTGACCCCAACTGACCAATCGGATGTTCCATCCCATCTGCCATGCTCAGTAGAAAAGCTGAGGGAGTTAAGGACAACACCTACCTATCTTAAGGGGATGTTATGAGATTTATCTGTATACCATGCTTTGGAGATAATAAGCAGTGAAAAGGCCTGAATTTACTCATACTTTTTTAACAGATTTCAAATTTTAGCATGGAATAAACAATTTCAGATCCATTTAGTATAGTTTATCTTGACTTATTTTTCCAATTATTAGGTTGAAAAACTCTTACAACATGGTTTTGAACATGGAAATTGTGGTGCCTTCATCATCCTTGCACTCACAGTTCCTACTTTGTCTCTGGTCCCTTCTTCCTCATGAGGAGAAAAATGAGTACACCTCAGAGATAGAATTAATTTTGTTCACTGCAGCCTTCCTACTGCAGTCTGTAATTCCACAAGTGATTGAGAGGCCTAAGAATGGCTTCAAAAAGTCCCAATGACAGAAACGAATGCTTTTGTCCACATTTTCTGTGTAAGTCAAGTTTCTGTTTTCTTATGCTTAAAAAGAAAAGTTGAAACTTTTATTTGCCAGTTTTCAAGAGTGCATTGAATTCTACCCCTGTGACCATCTATCCAGTGTGCATCCGCCATGAGGGCTTATCAGACAAGCTCCTGTGATTAGTAGTTCTAAACTAAAATCATAGTCCCAATAAAGTAATCTCTAAGAGAAATGCACCTGTGTCACAATTACTATCAACACTCATCTGTGAAAGTCAGCTGCATACACTAAGTGACTAGGTATTCCGGTCACTGCACGGGAGTTACAAATTTCTAACTGAGAAGTGTTATTCAGGGACATTTTTTTCCCCCCAGTTTAAATGTTGTACTGTACAACCTGTAAGGATGAGAAAACACTAGCAATGTATGTGTATATATACATATATATATATACATGCGCATATATATACACACACACACTATTTTTTTTAGCAGCACTATCTCCAGCATGTGATAACTTTGCATCCTCTCATATCAATGGGAAAATTTAAGATCTCAGGATCTCCTGTTAAATAAACAGCAATTCACCATGCTGCCACAGCAGCTCTCTAAACGGATCAGCTTCTAGTACCCCTGCCTGTTCAACTGTCTGTCTTCTTTTCCTGCTATATTCAAAACTTAGCTTTGTGAAATTCTCTCAGACGAGCAGGTAAACTATTTTACTACCAGATTGAATGCTCAAATCCGAGATACTGCAGAATCCTCTAGCAGGCGGTAAGCAAAGTTATAAATCTGAGAACATTCAAGATCCTAACAGCTGCTTCATTGCTAACACCGTGGTTTCTAAAGTTCTAGCAGGAACTACGCAGGAGTTGAGTGCAACACCGTTTCTTGGCATCGCTGAGAAGCAAAACACAGCACTGAAGAAATGGGGTGAAAAAACAAGCCAAAACTATTTTTTGCATTCTTTCCAACACAGCATGTCTGTGCACATTATTAAGTAGCCACAAAAGAAGTCTGAAATATGAATCTACCAGTTTGTTATCTCTGGCTGAAGTCAACAGACTGACCAACACAATGTGTATAAAACAAATCTCATGCTTCAGGTATCTGCTGGAAAGGGTCAAGAAGTATTTTTCTTATCGATGTGTAACTGGCCAGTTTATTCTGGGTTGTTTTGTTATTTACCACCTACTTTCCCCAGAAGTATTTGAGATTGGCCACAGTAAGGAAGCAATACCAGATGGTAAAAGGAATCCTTTTTCTTAGATCCCTGTCTGATACGTCTTGCTCATATGCTCAGACTCAAAATAATTGCCTGATTTGCAATAGCAAAGAATTTTTCATCTTGGTCAGATTATATGAGGAAGAGGAGAGGGGTGTCATACATTTGTTTCCCTGGGAAAGGGAGGAGAAGTGGGTGAGGATGATGGAAGGTGTTTGCATTTGCCCATACCTGGTAGCTCAGTCTATACAATGGGCTCAGCATTGCACGTCAAAATAAATTTCTCACCATTGCAGAGCTGAACCTGCACGTTCCTTGGTTATCTGTGTTCAATACATGTCAGCCTACAGCACTATAAACTCACAGCGCAGGGGGATGACTGTTTGGTACCCCATGACAGAAAGATATACTAGATGATCCCTTCCAGCCTCAAGTCCTGTAAGTCTCAACATCATACATCTATTGACATTTGCGGGCATATGCATCTCACACCAGAAGGCGATTTAGAATAATGCATCTTACTAATATTTCACTGGACTACACTGTAAAAGACCAAGTGGTCTACAGAATACTTTGCCAGAGCCTATTTAGAGCTGTAATTCATACTATTCTGCAAGGGATTTGTTTTTAAGTTATAGTTTTAAAAAGTACTCTATTAAATTCAAATGTATTTTTAATAACTTTTATAAATGAGTTGCATATTCTGCTGATAGGTCAATGGTATTATGTTACTAAACAAAGGAATAGATCAAAAGGATGTGTTTATTAGCAATGTTAATTAACCATTAAAGATAACAGAACTGCTATTGTAGACCTCTGGTAAGTTAACCTAGCAACTGGTTGTCACATTAAACATTTTAACACTGATCTCAAAACACTGCAGACAAAAGGAATCAATAATGTGCATCAGCCAAGATCTGGCAAAATCTCTGCACAACCTCACTCATTCCCGCACCTCCACAGCGAGTTACAACAGATAGTTCTGAAATTTTCCCTACAGCCAGAATAACTTCCTTGAATGCAGGAGCAGATTATAAATTAAAGTGGGGCTGATGCTGCCTGGTCCTGCAACATTGAGACCTCATAAGACAGATAAAAATAATGAAAGTATCTGGCCAAAAAGTGAGAGAGAAGCTCTCTACTCTTTGTCTAAATATCATTTGGATTGTTATTATAAATGACAGAAAAAAAAAACAGTAAGAGGTGCCATCTAATGCAATGCATTTATGTAGCCTTCCTCATATTCCACCACAGTCTCCCATCTCCCTTTATTAGGCAGCATCATTTTGCATCTGCCTGTGAAAACTCCAAAATAATATTCCATACAAAAAAATTAAAGCTTGACCAATACAATGGCACACCTTTTGTCAACATGTTTTCCTCTGGAAAACTCCTACAGTAGCTACTTCAGACTTAGAAAACCTCGTACCATATTTCACATACTATAAGAATTAAAAAAAAAAGCCTAATTTGAAATTAAAAATGAATAAAAATAGCTTAACTAATAAAGTTTCTTGCCAACAGACATCAAACTAATATCAAAACTGTAAAAAGCTTGAGAAATCAGTCTTTAATAATAATTATGGTCTTAATCTGCATTGCCTTTCCGTACAAAAGAAACAGCATTAAAATAATTAGAGGCAAAAATAGATCTACTTCTTGAAGAGTTCTACAATACACAGGATTTAAACAGTTTGTGTTGTTTTTTTTTAAATTCAAGAGCCTTGTTATGCAGGAATAACCCAAACCCAGGCTCTTAAAGACCAGATGAACAAATGCTCATTATTTAAGCTCTATTTCAGTGCTAACTGATGCCATTTAATCTTGCTGTATTTTTCCATCAAAAGAAATACACTGAAAACAAAAAAATCTATTGTATAGTTCTGTAAGATCATGATGGTATCTGAGTATCCTCTTCAAAAAGTTAAAGTACAAATAAGAAATTTCATGATTCTATAATCCAGCCTGCAGCCCTTCTCGCAACACCCTACACCTATTTATCAACAACTAATATGTACCTAGAGAGTTAATAAGCTCTGTTTTGGCTGATTGATTTGTAACTGACTCCTCCTTAATGCCATGCACATGAATACATATATGCCTACAGAAGCTTCTCCCCAGTAGCTTCATAAGGCTACCACATGTACACCTGAATATTTCTTTTTAAAAATGGACCTCCTGGTTATCATTAGACAAACAGGTAGGCAAGCACTCTGAAGAGAGGCGAGCAGCAGAAATAGAGCAGTCAGTCTTTCACAAAAAAACTTCAAAAAGTTTCACGTTTGTTGTCTTTTTTTAATCTGTCTTATGCTTACATAAAGACCTATACACACTTCTACAGGGAATTCTGTCATTACAGATAGGGACAAATGAATAATATTGTCTGTGATGAGACAGTATTTTCTTCCATGAAAGCAGATACTTAAAATATGGCATCAGGTTTCAGCAGAAAGTTTTGGCAATTAATCCCATGAAAGTAATGATACATTATAAAGAGAGCTAGAAGGAAGTCAAGAGATCATCTTCTCCTTCCCCAAAAGACGTCCATTATACCTATATTACCCATCACTACAGCCAGCTGTTTGTCTCATCTGTTCTTAAAAGCTGATAGCGACTCCAGAACACTCCCAGGTACTCCACTCCTCTGCTTCACTATTAATAGAGACAGTAAATGAATGTTTCAACGGTGTCTAAGCTAAATCTCCCTTGTTCCAAATAAAACACATTATGTCTTGCTTTACACCCCAATAACATAGAAAACACTTCTATTTCCTACTCATGGCAGATGTTCCACACGCTTGAAGACTTTTATGATCACCCCTCAGCCTTCCCTTCTCTAGCGTAAATAACCCTGGCTTGGTAAATATTTTTTCATAGATCATGTCAAGTTTTCAAAGCAGCTTACAGTTGTCATTTTTTCTCCAGCTGATCCATCTCAACACACAGTAGTCAAACATAAACACAGCACTCCAGCATAAGGCCTTGTAAATTCTTTGTGGGGTAGAATAATGTTGCATGCCTTGCAGCTCATGTCAGCTTCCCAGCATGATGTACCCTCTCCCCTCAACAGCATCACATTGTGGAACCATTATACCCCTCAGAACCTCTTCTGCAAACTGACGCCTTTCCAACTATCTTGTATCAGAAAAGCTGAGTATTTTCTGCTCAAGAAGTCTCCAGCTTGTCCTATTGGTATATTTTCACCGGGTTGTCAGGATGACTTTGAAACCCCGTATTGTTCTTCAATATTATTGCATTCTTCCCAGCTTGTTGTCTGCTGCAAACTTAATTAATACTATCTATTCCATCATCTAGGTCACTAATGAAAAATAATGACTAAGGCCAGTCATCCATGTTTCTTACACCTGCAGCCCAGTGTAATCTTCTGTTTAGTGTTTCTGCCCTACATGCAATACAGCAAAAGGTTCTCAAAAGTGACAACATCCCCACCTCACTCCACCCCCCCGCTGAAGACAGATTTGCTGGTATAGCTTATTGGGAAAACTTGTCTAAAAAACCAGAACAAAGTTCAGATTTATAGAACAGTAATCTAAAAGCTTTCTGGGTTTAGATACATTAAAATATATTCTTGGTACTTTTGACAGACTAATTTCAACCATAAAACCAGCCATATTTTTAAATGTAAAGGAAAACATTTCAAGTGTCTCCTAGCAGAATCTAGGAGAGAGGTATCTACAAAGTATGACAACAATCTATAAAAACTCATCTTCAGCAGCATCTCAATGATACTAAGAAGAATCACAGAACAGCTGAGGCTGGGTCTCAAGGCCATAGCCACACACGGACGTAGGACATGCCTGATTTAATCCCATTTCCATCACATGCTGTGTTGAAGTAGCATGTATGTTTAGTCACCTGAATGCAAATAGTGCCATGTAGCAGAGCGGGAAAAGGCATTCCCAACGTCTACGTTTGTGGCACAACCTTTACAAAGGCATAGGTAAGGTTTTCCATTCAGGCTAGAACACCAAGAACTTGGTTGTTTCAAATGGCATGCTCAGCCCCACGTTAGGGACACCTGGGATAGCATGTTTGTCCCAAATGCTATCCTTGCCTTCACTGCCTAGGGGCACGACCACACTAAACATTCATGAGTGAAGCCACAGGGATATGAGGAAATGTGATTATACACAATTACACTGCCTTTTGCACTGTGGCAATCAACACACAATAAATATAAAGTAAGAGACTCACAAAACCTGTCAGCCTTTTAGACTGTCACTAGCTTCCCCTGTGGCCATCATCTGCCATCCCTTTCAGGCAAGCATGGCAATATTATGGATCCACTTATCACCAGTACTCTTTCTGACCTTTTCACATGCCTGTGAGACCTGTCACAACACACCTCGGTAATCCTCACAGGTCTGAGCTTGACTGGCTTGCTAGGAAAAAAAACATGACAGAGAAGCAGAAACACTACGACATCTGGATTTGTCAGAAAGGACAAGAGGACAGAGATGGCAGAAAAGAGCAGCACATGGATGGCAGGAAAATATGCTAATGCCAGGTTAGACGTTGCCACGACTCAGGGAGCAAAGACTTCTTAAAGACTGAAGAGGCAGAACTGGCTGGTTAGCCCTTGCAGAACAGAAAGGTATCCTGGCAATATAGCGTTTTCCTTCTCCAAACCTACAAGAGAAGAGCTCTATCCTGCTGCTGTCCACCCGCTCTCTTTCCTTTGCGGCCTGCCACAGAAGCCACCCATCTTCCCGCTGCCCATGCTTTTGGCTGAAGCAACCTATTCCGTTTCCGCAACTTCCAGTCTTACAGTGAGCCATCAACCCCTCTGCAAGCACTGCTTATGCTCCCTGCCCTTTATTTTAGTCCCAGGAGCCATCACCCATCCTCCCATGCACAAAGCACTTAACAACCAGGTTCTCAACATGCCTATCCCCATATGAAAACTACACTCACAGAGCGAGCCCTGCAAGCCTGGCTCAGGATCCCTGCCACAGCTCTATCCAAGAGAACACATCTGCAATGATGGTGCTTGGCTTTAGAAAATACTGAATATACAAACAGATGGAAAACCTCTAGCAAAACAGAAGTGTGTCAATAACTGTATTCAGTCAACAAAATTTCATAAGAGGGCAATCATGACACATAACTCCCATTGGGAAAGGGAGGCAGACACTAGGATGGAGGAAAGTCAACAGGGCCCAGGGAAGTTTTAGGAGGAGACAGAAGTGGTAGAGGCAAAAATGGTCATGGCCGTAAACGTTATGTAGTATGTTCAGAACAGCCAATGTGACCTATAGAGCAGGCACCACTCCAAGCCAGAGACAATTGAGGCCCTGACAGTCAGCACAGGGTGCATCCTGCTGCCACGCTGTACTCTGTCTGCTTTAACATTTAAATGCCTGTCTACGCACCATGGACATATATTCCTCCCCAAGATCAAACCAGCCTTCCTCCTCCTCCAGCTCTTCCTGCAGCTCTCTCACCCATTGCTGCCCAAAAATATAGTGTAAAGCCTTCAGAGGAAGATGCATCAGGATTGTTAGCATCTCCCTGTTCATTCAAGATCTCTGGCAGGACTTGCGTGCTTTGCTGCTCCTCTGCGAACCAGCTGTTTTCTCTGGTCCTCCAGAAGAAAGGATTCATCTTCTGAAATTTCACCTGACTCCCAGTCCCTCTCACATCCAGCAGCAACTTCCTGATACTGACACTGAAGTAGCTTTACTCTTCTCATGGCACAGGTTAAGAGCAAAATCCATTCCTCGGGGCCCCAGGCTGGCATTTTTAGGAGGGTAAAGGATGGCTGGAAGGACAGTTGTAAAAAGAAATGGGGAAAGAAAGGGAGACAGTCATGAAGGGCTAAAAGGTTCAGAAAGGGGCCCATCATGGGGAGACTGACACAGAAGGTAGGTTGGGTATAAAAAAGACAAGTGGATATGAAAGCTTAGTGAAAAAGGAAGGTGAGACCAAAGGACTGTGGGCTCACAGCTGACAGACAATATGAAGCCACAGATGCCATCCAGCTATTGACATAGCAAAGGAAGCATGTGAGGTCATTACACTAACTCAGTAGTCCAAGAGCATTTTCCTAGTACGCACATGCTCTGTAAACACTCATTGTTTGGTCCCTTACTTCCCTGTTAGGAATGGGAGCACGTCCGATTAACAGCCTGCAGAGGATCTTCCCATCTGACTTCATTCAGAATGAATCTCCAGGGTGCATGTAACAGAACAGTACAGTATAAGCAAATGTAGTAGTACACTACTGCAAACTAAGAGGCTAATACTAGAAAGTATCTACTCAGCTACTTCTTCAGATCATCTTTCCAATATTTTATCCCAAGCTATGCAGCAACGAGGATGAAGATCTTGACTTGGAATTCTGGGGTGAAGTCAGCACGTGGCAGCAGGTTCCATTTGCTCCTCAGAAGATACTGAAGCATTCTGCATAAACATAGAGTTTCCCAAATACTTTATGACAAGGCATATAATATTGTGGTAGTCCAGCTGAGTGACAAAAAAACTGCAGATAACAAATACATGAATATACTTTATGATAAGTAACAGTATTGGTTTAGAACGCTGACAGTAATAAAAAAATGTTCAAATTTGCATTTCATAGGAAAGAGGGAGGGGAAAAAAAAAACTTCCTCCTCCTCTAATACAAAACAGAAGTGGCTCACTGGGATTTCATTATCCTGACATCTCTAGAAAGTCAGCCTATATTTTACATAAAGGAAAAGCAATAATACTGAAAATTTCAAGGGGAAAATCTTTAATACTAGAATACCTGCCAGAAGATGCAAGGCGGGCAGATGCCTGCTGTTCAGCTCTTTTACCTGAGAGCAGATATTTAGAATACAGGTGGTATTACTGCTGTCAGAGGAACAAATATATTGTGAAGAAACCTGAGTGCTTCTTTCCTTAAAATAAAATCATACACTTATTTGTGGGTTATACCTCACCTTTAATCTCCGCCAAAAAAAGAGAAGAAAAAAACCAAAACATCTATCATTAGAATTCTATAAGCAGAGCACAGGTTCATCAAACAATCGTGTAATCTCTCCAGAGCCCCACCATGACCCCAATCCCACAGAGACTAAATGTGTGCAAGCTAGAAATTGCACAGCGTCGGAAAGCTCTCTCTGTAGATTAAGAAATTACTCAAATCTTTGTAGCATCAATGCCAAAAAAAAATCTATTCATCAATACAGCATAGAGCAACCTGGATCATGCAATTCATGAGGACATTACAACTCCTTTGTGACAATTCATTTTGACAAACTTTGAATTTTCCGTAACTGAGGAAAATTCATGCCACTGGGAAAAAACAAAGAACAAGAAGCTGTTTCAGTGTGACAGATTTTTGAGATTTACTATTTGAAATTCAAGCTGCGCTGACTAGCAGTGATTACCCATATGATGTTCTTCTGCCAGTTTTCTCACTGGGTAAGCACTTTCTTGGGCAGTAGAATAAAACAGGTGGTTATATGGTCATTTGTTCTTTTTGTGTATGCCATACAAGTTTGAAGTTTTACTAGAACAAATATCAAAGAGAAAATATTTCATTCACTCACAATACAACTTCTGTTCACAGAATAAACGAGAGGACGCTGCCAAAGTTAATTTAAAAATACTAATAGCAAGTATCTTTCCAAAATATTTTTGTTCCTCAACATTTGCCACTGAAACTCAGAATTTAATCACATAATTATTGCAGTCACAAAGTTACCCCAAGACCCACACCTACTGCTCAGAGATCACTCCTCCCTTGCCTCATCAGCTCACATTTCTAGCCATTAAATTCCCTCAGCATTTTCCCCTCTGCTCTTGCTATATGCTTTGCTGCCTCTATGCACACAGAAACACTGAAAACATCGCTAACTGCTGGTTCAACAAGTACTGCAGGACACAAGGTCAGAACTAACAGAAACAGTGAAAAAGTGAAAACAGAAAAATCAGTGAAAAAGGCCGCAAGCTGAAAAGGCTGCTCAGGGGAGTGGACTGTCACATGAGAAAAGCACGAACAGTAGGTTAGCCAATTTGTCAGACCTCCATCTCATTACCCTTTTTTTGCCTCATTTTGTCAGGTTCACTATCCAAGTTTTGGTAGTGAACTGATGACATCTTTTCTACTGCTATTTCTTTGTAGAGATTCAATTATTTTAGCACCTCAGCACCTGACTTCACATCACCAGTAATCCATTAACCCTGAGATCTGGCTCTCAAACATCTAGGCTGAACCTCATGCACTATATAAGAATTATCTGCATGTATACAAATATTTTAAATATTTAAAATTTCACATAAACTATTCTATTGCAAAAATGCTTTTTAATTTAGGCAAAACATTCTATTGCAAAAACACTTTTTAATTTAGGCAAAGCATGGAGGCACCCAGATACTTGATTTTCTTTGCTCCCTCCCAAGAATTATTCTGAAATTCTGTAATATTCTTACAGGATGACTTGACCCTAGAGGCTGATTTCATTTTGCTTTTTCCTTGTGGCTTAATCCAATCACAATTTTGGTAAAGAATTACATAAGATTGTTTTTCATTCTTGACCCTGTCCTGTCCTTGCCTAAGTAGCCAAAACAAATTTACAACAAGGCATAGCACACTCAGAGCACTGTGAAGCAGCATGATACCTTGGTCAAGCATGGGTCAGGTGATAATTTACACTACTTAGTCACCACAACAGTCACAGAACAACAGTAGACAAATATCACATTACACAATTGAGCTCTAAAACCTGAGCACCTTATTTCCTGGACATCAGTCCTGCAGGTAGCCATGTTATTTCAATAAATTTTGTGATGTTCTGGGCCTTGTAAACATATCTGTGTGATTAAAGAATATAATGGGCAATGCTCTATGAACGTTATGTCCCATTAAAACAACAAAGGATATTTTTAAAATACATAAAATGTCATTACTACCTTTTTTTTTGTATGTACACGTAAAGATTCTGTGCATACACACACAGAAACAGATGAGCATGAATTTACCAGTAACAAGGTTTCACAAAGCTTTGAAATATCCTGAAGCAGTGTATACATCTTTCACTGAAAAGGGACATGATGAATTACATTAAAAGAGATTGCTCCTTTCTCTAACATGTGACGTGATAAATCATCACGAGAGGATATCACTGTGTAAGCCTCACGCAAATACTAGTAAAACATGAGTCAAGAGACAATTTGCAAAGTAATAATAATAATATTGGTATAAATGAAGCAGGGATGCAAATGCGAGTGTGAAAGCACCAAAAGATCAATGGAACAAGATTAAACAGAATGGCCTATACTGATAGCCAAGGACACAGCTAACAGCAATAAAATACCAAGGGATGTGTTGTTTACATCAAAATCAGGTCCGTGTTCTCCACAGCACAAAGGATTTGTCTGCAGAAGACCACACGCTGACAACAGGATGGCAACAAGGCTACACAGCATGCTGCACGTGCCATTACTCTTCCCGTTAGCCCAGCACAACTTTAAAACCAGGAAACACAGACAATGGGCAGCAGACTTGCATAAAGTTTATGGAGGCTGAAGTAAGCAAGATTGTGAGGGGAAAGGATCATGCTACATTAACTGTGGCTCCTAAAGCATACAAAAAACATGTCCAAAACTGAGTTTTTCATTGTCAATCACAACGAACCCAAGAGATGAGATGAGGATTCAACAGCTGGTGGCCCTTGTCCCCTATGTCATACATAAGTGACCTGCCCAGACATGTAAACTTTGTGAAGTATTTGAATTCCTCATTCAGAATTTGCATTAAAAGAGATGGAAAATCTACTGCAATCTAAATCTATCTTAAATAAATTCAGAGTTTATTAATAGATCTCAAATAAAGTTGTCAATGGAGGAATCTCCTTTGTACAAAGGAGAATTTTTACAAGTTCATAAAATTTTATCATTTGGCTTGATGATATTCAGCATTTTCATCAGTGATAAGGAAATCAGATTTAAAGGCACTGCTTGAAGTTCAAAGATGACACACTGAAGTAATGATAAATATTGAGGACGACAAGGTTGTCACATACAAAGCAACCTGGATGTCTTGGTAATCTGTGCTCCTTTAAAAAAAAAATGCATTTTAATGACAAATGCAATGTTAAGCATCTAGAAACTTAAGAGTGTCCGCTGTGTTCTCCCAACGTGTCGCTGTGACAGAAGGTGCCAACAGAGACAGTAACACAGAGCTGTAAAAGGGAGATAAGATTTTTAGATCTACCCATAGCATGAGCAAAACATCAGAAAGTTAGACTTGCAGGAAAAAATAAGTTTTCCCTCAATGACAGCAGTAGAACAACTCTGAAAGTTGCAGACTTGAATCTACTTATTTTGTCAGAAGGACAGAAATGTGGTTATTGAGCACCATACAGTATACCGACTATAGTATACTGCCACCAGGGAGAAAACCAGCTAAATGAGCATGTTCTCATTTAACACAGAAGCGCATACAGAAATAGTGCTAGTAACACTTAAGCATACACATCTGAAGATTCAAACGTGGGCTATCCATGGATAGCTCCATCCGAGCACAAACCATCCATATTAGAATTGAGAGATTCATTACCTGGCAACAATAATTCAACTCCACTTTCAAATTTAAGATAATGGTAATCTCCCAAATAATTTAAGACAAAAGAGTGACTAGTTTTCTTTTCATGATTAACATGTTTGTGTTTCTTACAAGGGTACAGGATGAATATGTTGGACACAATTTGAAAGTCCAAAGCGGAGTTTCAGTTTACTCTAAACTCAGATCAAGCTGAAAAAATGAATGGATAAAATGGAAATGAAAATTAAATGGAAGAAAAAAAATAGTTGGTTCCAATTTGAGGGCTCTAAGATGTAAGACCTTCTCAGCTCTGCCCACAGCTTCCAGTGCTTCCAGAAAAGCCCACTGTCTTTGACCCAGAGTTTAGCAGTACTGTGTTATTTCACAGAATCACACAGCATCAAAGACTGATTCGGGCTGGAAGGGACCTTAAAGATCATCTAGTTCCAACCCCCTGCCACGATCAGGGATACCTCCCACTAGACCAGGCTGCTCAAAGCCTCATCCAGCCTGGCCTTGAACACTTCCAGGGATGGGACATCCACAACTTCCCTGGGCAACCTGTTCCAGTGCCTCACCACCCTTACCGTAAAGAATTTCTTCCTGATATCCACTCTAAATCTACCCTCTTTCAGTTTGAGGCCACCACTTGCAGGTCAGTTTTATTTGCTGATATCAAAACAATTATTCTTGACTGTGACACCAAAAAAAGCCAGTTTGGGGGTTTTTTTTTTGCTACTGTGCCTGAAAAACCCTAAACACGGATGCAACTAACCCAACAGAAGAAAGTTACTCTTTTTCAGATAGAATTTAGATCAGCAAATTAAGTCTATTGCTCTAACACATGGGCAAAGAGTGATAAAAGTATCTGATGCATACGTAATGGAAGTGGAACTTTATGAACAGGTGGATTCACAGCTAAGCATAAGCTGCACCCACAATACAGACTGCGCCACCCAAGCTATCCATGTCTGGAGCCAAAAAAGGCTAGCTCCTGCCAGTCCTGGCTCACAAGCCTCTTAACTACTTTGCCCCCTCCACTTCCTGCCAAAGGTCAACACACTACAGAGACATGCAACAAAGACTTTCTTGGGGGCAACCTTGCTCCACATCCCTTGTCCAGGCACATTGAATTCCTTAAGCTGCCATCAGACAGAGTCTTCTATCAGCACACACTAATTCACAGTAAAAATTCCTTCCAACAGAAAATATGTGAGCCACAGCTTTAGAGGCAGACACTCTAAGAAACCAACTGATCTAAATCTCCATACTTTCAGTGTAACAATGGTACTTATCAAAACACTCACCTCAGGTCAACTTGTTTACTTCATTTCTACACAAATATAAACAGCAGTAGAAGTAAAGTGTATACAGAAGAAAGCTACAGCAATACAAATTTCCAGTTCAACACTGTTTCACAGCATGGGGAACTCATTGCTCAGGCTTAGGTGTAACTGTTGACAGATGCTCTGCAGAAAGTTCTCTCAAAGTATTCATTTTTCTCCTGTAATAATTTTAATGGGATCTTGCATATTATTGTAACTTAAAGCACTTAATTTCTCTCAATGAACACCACATTGCAGAGGCTGTGTTTTTTTCAGAGAAAAAAAAAATCCAAACAAGCCCTAAAACTTGCATAAATACAGAAATAGTTATTATTTTAATTAGGAATACAAATTTTCAGTAACTTGAGTATCTCAAGACTGCATTTTGAGTACCTTTTATAACTAACATGGAAAATATTTTTTCTCCAAAATCTAGTATTATTTATAGTGATCTGTCTAAAACTGTTTAGATAATATTTTCCAAAACTAATCCCTATGTTCCAGAACTTAAATTAAGTTTCTGTCTTCAGATATAATGAATCAAATTTGAATTTGTGCGCTTTGCAAACCAAGTACTTTCAGCACAATAGTGCCCTTCTGCAAAAATACATTCAATGAAAAAAAGCTGCTAAGCTGCACGCATAAGCATACACAAAGGTCCCGAAACATGCATACATAAAACAAAGGAAGCAGCAATCTTTCTGACACGTTTTGGGGTACTTGGAGGCTTTTGTTTGTGTTATTTTACAATTCTTCACAGTTATTTAAAATTAATTTCCTTGACTGTCTTTGACAGTTCTGTCCTTCAAGCCACAAGCAAGCCTATGTAATTAGGGAGATGAAATTCAGAGGTGGCCGTTGAGAGAGTTAGGCTTGTACAAACACTGTATTTCACATTTAAGATTTCCTTTGCGTGTTCTGGCACCCGTTCTAAACACTTTTCCTTATCACTGGTCACCTATATACAGACAAGTTTTTAATAGATATATCTATATGTAAGCATACCTATATATGTGCTGTCAATCAAATTCTAGTTTTGTGCACCTACATGACACCGGCATCACAGCTTTTTTTTTTTTTAAAGTATAGTTGGCATGATTTCGTAACTCCTTTCCACTCAGTTTCTCGTTCCCACTTTTTCCCCTGAGGTTAACTGATAGTCCATATTTGTCATTGATAAAAACTTTCTTACAAAACTGTTATTAACTTTCTTGAAATTTGCTTAATAAACCCTCTAAGAAAGCAGTGGTTTTTAACTAGCGTTTCTCTTGAATTCTTGGCTGGTCACACTTTTATGTTGCTGTTATCCAAGTGTATCAGCTGCTTCACTGTAATGCATAAATGAATTTTATGAAAATTATGTGACCAACTTTGACATTTCCACATGTGCAAGTAGACTATATAATTGCTGCTACTGAACTGGACTCCATATTTTATAATTACTGAAATTAGTTTCAGTAATGTCAAGAGGACAGATGCAGCAAACATAAATACATAAAAGTTATCTAGCTCTGAATTAAACTGAAACTGACAGATTAAACAAAAGAAAAAGGAAAAAGAACAGATTTAGTCTGGAAAAGTCACGTATTTTACTTCTAGGGCAGGTGCTTTAACCACTGAAGCTCTAAAGAAACGAGGAACCTCTTCTACTTAACCACTTACTTCTTTTTAAGTATTACTGTTTCCAAAGGCTCCTTTCCACTGCACAGAAGGCCGTTGTTAATTCATTTTTAGGAGAAAGCCATTTAAAACCAGAACTACCTACTTAAAGCTGAGGGTAATTTTTGTGCCATAACCTTTGAGTTCATGCCCTGTCTCTCTGCAGTTCTTATTTTGCTGTCCGCTGTGGGTATGGGAAGGAAACAAAAGAGGATAAGGACATTGATGCCTTAAATTCAGTGATGGAAACTCACCTGGTTAACACACAACATACACTGAGAGGTAACATAAATAGGTCAGTGAAAACAGAGGGCATGTTTTTTAACTGAAGCCAGTTGAGCTTGTAGGTTGACAGCGACGGAACTAGATCAAAAGGTCAGCTACTAGGTGGAATAACTCCACAAACAGCAAGAACATGTGTGTCCAATGGCACAATCAGGGTACCCCGGCAGATGACTGGCAGATGAGGTTCAACAAATAAATAAGCATTGCTGACTTGCAGCAGGTAGCACAACATGTTGAAGTGGACACCACAGCTAATGAACTTGGAATAACAGCTGCTGCACAGGTAGACTCCTCTGCTTATGGTTTTGCTGTCAGTAAGTCAGCATTGTCCTCTTTCACTGCCTATCTGATCAACTTAATAAAAGAAACCCAAGTACCACTTTTGGCATCAAGTTGAGCACATAGATAAGTGTGAGAGCTCTGGCTGGTCCAGCAGAATAGGCGGGGAAAGGCTGGTACTCCATATCAGTCAAATACCACTTCTTTTCAAATGATCTGTTACTCAGTATGCTTCCTGCCAAATACCCACCTTTCCATATAATCATGTTATATATAACATATCCCATCCCACTGAGACTTAGAATCAGCAGCCTCCTTTATGTTGTCATAGAAAAATTATTTTAAAAATATCTGCATATAAATGGAAAACAACTCTGTATGGTCCAGACAGAAGCCAGTCTAAAGTAGGTATTATAAAAAATAATGCAACAGATACAAAGATTAATTATTTTGCACATTAGCTCTTTGAAACATACACATAGTGAACCATAAGCAAGACAGCTTTCCTCATGCATGCCTCCTTCCTTTCCTCCTCTGACTGTAACATATAAGACAATAAGAGATAATTTCAAAGTGGGGGGTCAGGGAGTCGTGGAAATCAGTACCAGTCACTCATCAGTACAAACCTTGCTTTCCAAGCACCCCTGAACCAGCTCTCCCTGTCCTGCTTAAAGCTACGTCCTTCGCATGCCATTGGCTCTGGAGCTTCAGAAGACAGTGTGATATGCCTACCTGGAGCCATTCAGGAACTCTAGATGTTTATGGCAAAAAAGCACAGGACTCCTCACATTGTGAAATTCAGTCTTCGCGTCAACATGACAGAACATGCAAATAGAGCAGCCAACATGGCCCACATACACAAGCCCTGATGCTACAGCCCTTCCTATCCTCAGCATTGTGAGCTCTATTAACTAAGATAACAGTATTAAAGATGTTTTAAAATACCATCTGCAGAATCCTAAGCACTTTAATAACTAGATATGATTATGCTGACAAGGGGCTATTCCTTTACTATATTAAAGTCTCAGGAACATTATATCTCAGTGATCAGCTATAAAAATATGTATATGAATGCAACTGAGGTGATTGCTTTGCAGCCATTTTTCAAACTTGGAGAAAAATATCTGATAACATTCAATGTCAAACGTCATAGCAAGAGTAAGCAAGGTCATAGCTACAGATAAAAAAAGCGCCATTTTTTGTTCTGGATGAAGTCAACACGAGCTTAGCCATTAACTTAAACAGAGGCAATCTATTCCCACACAACAGCTTCAGGTTAATATAAAGCATCAAGGGCACCAAAAGAAGGCACCAAAGATCATTCTCCTTAACTGTTCTTCTCCCTATCATTTCAATAATAAAAACCTAATGTGGAATTAGTTTTATATTTTCTTGACTTTTCTTAAATAATGGGTTTGCTTACTATTTAGTGTCAAATTTAGTTTGAAATTTAGCGTCAAATTTTTGTGTTTATTTTTCATGTGTCAAAACCTGAAACAAGTCTTTTCCAAGTCAGCAGACGTCCTGCAAAGTACAGACTCCTCGTGTACCACTTAAGTCAGAACAACAGAGCACTTAACCTTAACGTACCTAACCTTACTATCACCAAAAGCTATACAGCACAACCAAGTTGAAAACAAGCATGGAAAAGTAAAACAAATTAACTGGCCTTTTGTGCAAGGGCTTAGGGTTTTATTCACAACGTGTTGTTGTATTAACACAAACTTATTCAAGTATAGCGATAACCTTAGAGTCCTAAGGTATTTTTTTGAAAAAAGGTAGTAACTGAACAAAGCTTGTTTCTGAAGACATTTTCCTATGTTCTTATCCAATACTTTCTCAATAAATTACTAATAAAGAACAAGAAATAAACCAGAAAAAAAATAAACAGAAAAAATACAATCTTTAAAACCAAACAGATGAAAAATGTTAGAAAAACAAAGCCAAGGTACAGAAATCTGAGCAAAGCACAACTAAACCACAGTATCTGAGTTCATATTATTCTAACTTAGAATAAACAGTCTTTTGTTCAACTAATCAAAATATAGTTGCTTAACAACCATATACATTTAGTAGAACTCATCTATTGTTTGTTCCTACCTTTTCATCCACAGGTCCGATCACAGAATTTTGTAAGGAAACAGTTTTACTTACATTTCAAGTTTCATTTACATCAATCATGAAGAAACCAAATTTCTTCCTTGATTTTTAACAAGAGAAATCTTCAATACAAAATAAAAGCTTCAACATAAGAACTTTTTATCACTTTGGAAATCCCTCACAATAGCTCCTCTAGAAGACGGGGATGGGCATAAAAAAGGTCACTGCACAACCATAGGCTTTCATTTACAGTCTTAATTTCTTTGTATGTATTTGAAGGCAGATCAACTGCCATAATTAATCTTCATTTTAACTGCCCTGAAAAGACGACTAGCCTGCTCAAAAACTGTAAAAACTACATACTTCACTGTGAGCACAACAGAACAAACTTCATATACTTACAAACTTCCTCTTCTTGGAAGGCTCAGCTCCTTCTGCAACAGAAAAAAAGTTAACACTGTGTTAGGAATAAAACATTTTCATTGGAAGTGGCCTTTTTAAAGACAAGTACTGTAATCCTCACATCTCACCAGTAGCAGACAGATAAAAGTGTTGTATTTGGACTACAGTAAAAGATGATACAGATTTTACGCACACTATTTTTTACTTGTTGCCTTCCATTCTTATTTGAAATATTAACATTAGCAATGGGAAAAGTCTAGTCCTTTTTGTAGCAGCAATATTAAAATATTTCAAACAATAGACGGATCTTACAGAAAAGTCTTACAGACAGGGCTATTGGTAACACTATTAAAATCTACAAGACTCAGTGACAGAGACATACTAAGCTCTTTCCAGCATCCATCATTTGCAGAAGTTAACAGGATCCAGACCTCAATAGGTGACAACTGGCACCAAGCTTTCTACACTATGTTCTTTAACCCAAAAAAGACGAAGTATGTAACAATTTCATCAATTATAAATCATTATAATTTACTACAATGTGCTGCGAAGTACTGCCATAACAACAGAATCGCTGTTGTACAAACATTTCTACAACTTTTGCTGAAAACAGCTAAACTACCGTTTATAGGATTGACAAGATAGCCTGCTAGCCAAAAGGAAATTGCCAGCAAACATTTTACTAGCATTTTTGTGCAGAAGAAAGCCACAAGATTCATTATGTTTTGCTTACCAGAAATAAGCATAATATATACAATACCCACAAGCAGATTATCTTGTATTCTGTAAATCACAGAATAGCTGAGGCTGGAAGGGACCTCTGGAGATTCTCTGGTCCAGCCTGCTCAATGGAGGGCCAATTGCAGCAGGTTACTCAAGACCACATCCAGTTGGGTTTTGAACATCTGCAAAGATGAAGACTCCACAATCTCTCTGGGCAATCTGTTCCACTGTTCAACTACCCTCACTTTTTTTCCATTTCTCACATGAACTTATATTCTGAATGCTACATTAAGTAAATGTTCTTTGCAATCACATCCAGCGGGAGAACCACCTACATTTAAACAAAGGGACAACTTGCCTAGCCTACAGGATACACAGACAGATACATTAAAGTTGAAGACCATCACAAAATACAAGGTTGCATATAAGAATGATTCAGGTTCTGTGGATGGATGTCTTTACCCACTGCATCACGAAAGACTGTTTTAAAGTATGTAACAATCAGTTTCCATTCTAGAAGTTATCAAAGGGAATGGCAAAATTCTCTTTGAAAAGTAAATATATAGATATACGCCCATTGTGTATGTGTGCACACGTGTATTTCACACAGCACATAAAGTAAGTATTGACCAGAAAATGCACATGAAAGTACAATTGAATGGATAAAAATAGCTCAGCCAGGCACCTTAGAAAAGGCCATAAGGGAATGAATAATTATGTATTCTTTACAGACTTTTAAATGGTGTGCAGTAAATAAAGCCCGGGCTGCTAACTGAATGATAAGGATTAAAATATCAAGTAGCTGCTCAATTCTTGAGCACCTCCCATCCTGTTCACTCAATGAGGCAGGAAAAAATAGTGTGAAACAATGTAATAAGAGATCATAACGCAAAGGCATAGGAGAGCAGAATTAGGGGCCTTGGTTACAAATTCTGGCACTTCCTAGGAAGTTCCAGCAACTGTTCAGAATTTGCAATTTAAAACAACACCTTTTAGCATAACATGTGCTTACATACAAAAGAACAGTTACACCTGCATACGATTTTGCATTATGAAGCTGAGTAATTCCCCTAAATTTAAAATGTCACATTCATTGTGAACAAAATGTAACTACAATTTAGAACCCACGTACTTCCCTTTTGTGTTTTTTTCTTTAATATTTACAATGCCATTGTATTCTATTTCTAACATAAAACTTTACTTGTAATTCTAGGCACTGTCATACTGTAACAGACAATGATTGTGGAGAAACTGCCAAAATGTATGAGCAAGAATCATACTTGGTTTTGCATCCCATTTAACAGAGTTAACATGTACCTTAAACTTGTTTCTTGTGATTCAGGTCTTTTTTTTTTCTTTTTTTTTTTTTATTATAGTTTACCATTATAATGGCACAGCAAATGACAGACACTGCCTTCTGTAGACACCTGAAGTCACATTAATCTCTTGGCCTATTCTCATGCATGCCATCCTGAAGCACTACCTTTGACTACAGAGTAAGGTTCCATAAGAGATGATTCTATGTAATGACTTGATGGTAAAGATGTTTAGAACTGCCAAGATCTCCCTATACACAGTGAAAAATGAAACAAAACCTACAGGAAGATTTACAAAACATTGCAAATAAAGCATCTGTGAGGCTGGGTTTTAAAATAGTATACACATAAACTAACAAAACCAGGAATGAAATAAAACAAATATCCTTTCTGGATAATATCTATATACTCATTTTTCCTATATATCACAGCATTGGTGTTAAAATGTAACATTACTTCTCTCGTGCTTCTCCTGCTTGAGTATCTCCAAGACAAAAACAACAAAACAACAACAACAACAACAAAACAAAAAAAGAACCTGTAGTAAAGGGGAGCTTGTTTTTGTGTCTCAGATCAGGCTGAGTTTTTACAGCTCCTATATGATTTTTTGTGTCACTTAGGACTCACCTTCCCCAAAGATTTTTGCACAGCCTGAAAAAATTATCAGATTACCATCTGTGTCAGTACAGACTTTCTTACTCCAGACAAGGCTCACCAACATCATGATGGCTTTGTAACATACAACAGAGTGCCACAGCAGGGTCTACACAGAGCACGCAGCGAAAGTGTGAACGTGCTCTACGTAGGGGCTAGCCTATAGCACAGATTAGCCAAATCATTCACTTCCTAGGTACATAAAAACCATCCATACCATTCAAAAGCTAAAGATGCCATTTCTACTCCATTTCTCCCAGCTTTTCTACTCACAGCCACTGAAGACAGGGAACCACTGAATGATACCATACCAAAAATGACTTGGTTTTTCAGGCTTGCAATGTTCCAGCTCAGATCTCAAGTTATGCTACAAATGAACTGTAACGACTTCACAGCTTTCTGGCATTACACTGTTTCCTTTCTGAAAGTCTCAATAAGACAAGACTCAAAAGATGAGCCATTCTAGTTCTGCTGCACAGCATCCAACACATACGGACTGCTGAAAGTAAAAACTTCGTGGTGTCAAGACCTTCAGATCATGTACTTAGCAGGCAAGCCCCTGGAGTATTAAAAAAAGATGCCTTAACTACCACTCTGCATGGTTCTTGGGCACCAGCTCTGCCCCAGAGGGCAACACTATGCTCTTTTGCCCTTGCCCTACATGGAATCCTCCTCTGGCCAGTTCAAGTTGGGCTGGTTTTAGGGCTGCCTCATTCCACTGCAATAACACAAAGCAGACTTACTGGACCAGACACTCATGCCCTTGAGGCCCTTTGTGTCTAAAAAGCCGTGGTCTGAAAACATAATAAGCCTTGCCTCAGCTTTAAGAGATCTGTGCAAGTCTGTGCCACATTGCTGTGATGTAGTAAGACCCATGTGTACTGAATTTAACTGCAGCTATGTTTTACCAGTTCAAACTCCATACTCTGGGCATTTTACTATCAATAACATGGTTTTGCAAGCACAGATGCTTTTTTATTATTTTGGTAATTATGATTCTTCCTCTGGTTCTACACATCTGTAAGACACTTCAGTATGGACATGTTCAGTCAATGCACCAGACTACAGGTATCCAGCCTTATAAAAAAAACCCACACTGACAGAATAAAGGGCATTTAACTTTATTCTGGGTCAAAGTCTTCACCGCACTAACTAGAAACATGGTTTAAGTAACAGCACTATATAAAAAGGTTTAAATGACAGAGGTGACCCAGAATTCCAACACTAACCATCTCATTTCTTGTAAATACTATTTTCAAATTACAGAAAATTTAAAATACTTTATTTCCTCCTTTAGATGGGAGAAAGAAAAGACGCCATTAGCTTATTACTTGTTGCAGGGTTCAATTTTAAAGAATTAATAAAAAGCTAACGTATTCATAAGCTGCTAAAGACACGGTTAATGTTGATACAGGTTGATTTTAGAACAACCGTAAATTTGCTTCTTCCAACAACAATTGCAATGTTCAATATTCAAGAAGTCTTGTCTTTCAGAGTTTTCAATTGTCCATGAAGTAGTCTGAAAAAATGAACCTTTTCATGACAAATTTCAGTAATGCATTCTTTAGCAGGTGTTATGTGTGATAAAATTAATATGAGCTTCCCACCCGCCCACCCCCATTGCTCTACCCATGGGTCACAGGCTCTAAGCATCTTAGGGCTTTCTGGTAACATTTGTTAGATCTTAATACACTGAATTAACAATATGTTAACACTGTAACATCAACACTGCATTAGTAACAGTAGGCAGAAAAACAAAAATCAGCAATAGCCCACAATTCACCTTCTTATAATCACAGACAGCAAGAGTTACTGCTTTGAGGGATGAATTTGAAGGATTTTCTTTTTAAGCAATTACTATGTTTTTGCTGAAGTAAAGTTGGGGGATGACAGCGGATCTTGCAGTTGGATGTGGGAATGAAGAAAAAAAGCAGGGCAAGTAACATAGTATAGGATTTTTTTGATGTATCAGAGAAAGGGGTTGCACTGTGCAAGAGCTTTTTAGAAGCTAATCTTGACCTCTTTATCAGATTAATATATCAGACCATTGTATTAATCCATTTTAAATACCTTCTAAGTGAGGCAGTGGCAGGTTATGCTTTTTATTTGATTGCTTCCAACTTTGCCAACTTTCAGTTCTTCAGATTCACAGAGCACATTACCAAGGGGCTCAGTGCAGAGACGGATCAACGACCTCAAATGCCCCAAGAGTTAGTGTCCCACAGCAATTGTGTCTCTCCTGCTGCAATTTTATTTGTCAAAACTGTCCTTTGTTCTTATGACAGCTCATAATGTTTTCTGGTTCCAAGAATTGTAAGCCTCTGCCTCAGAAATGGTTTTCTATTAATACTAGAGTTGAATTTTAGGACTGGCTATTGACTTTAAAATTTCCAATTCAAGACAGAATTAACTGATTTTTCAAAAAGGTGCAGAAAGGTGTTCAGCTCTTTCATTGTCAGACAAGGTGTTCTCACTTGGATCTGATTTTTACAACACAAGTATAACTATAAAATTTTTCTCCCTTGCAGATGACCCAAGTGAATTCATGTTTGGACCACCTCTTTATCAGTAATGCTAGCCTGAACTGTTTTGTCCGAGATGCAATTCTATATTCACTTTTCTCAGGAAAACTGTACCGATAGCTCCTTCACTGGTAACGAGTCCCAGTCAAGATTGCTGTCTTTCCCTTTCCACAGTGGCTGACAAGGAGCTAGGCATTATTAATCCCTAGCAGTAAAGTCTGTGTTCTGCCTTTCATCTGAAGCCTTTCATATTCTTTCTAGTCATACAGATGTAGCCATCAGTTTACCAGGGTTTTTGCTTAGCCTATCCCTTCACCGATTACACCAAAAGCCATCTCTTCACAAGCATTTTCAACAATGAAAATTGCCACTTTTGCATTGGCAAGGTCTGGAAGTTAGTTACTACTGCTCAGGGAAGACTCCATTCACAGTTCTCCCGTGTCACCTGCAGAATGCTCCCTGGCACAGAACACAAGACTTCTTTTAAATATTTTTAACTGCATGTCAATGTACAAAGATGATATTCTGCATGGTAACTTAGTCCCCTCACATCCCCAAACACTAAAAAACCTTGTAAATAATGAACTTGAAGTCACAAATTAACAACAACTATTACAGATTTTAACAGGGGATATACTGTAAAAAGGTACTTAAGCACAGATTTAACCAGAAAAGGTCACGTTTTGTCTAATTCAATATTCTGGATTCTATACAGTTCATTTTTATCTCTTCCGTTAACTTGCTGACTGTATCTTTCAAAGTAGAAACGTATCTGTCTGTTAACTCTACGGGTTCTGAAATGTTATGTAAAACAGTGCCTACTCAGGTGCCTACTTAAAGCTAGGCATTATAAATTTAAATGCAAAATAACTGGATCAAAAAGAATGTCAAACAGGCTACATATAAAAAACATAGGATAAAAAGAAATCAATTGCTTTATTATGTCCAGTACACAAGCAATTTAAACAATCTATTTTTATTTTCCTACAGATAAATCAGATACAACATTAAGATTTATAATAGGCTAGACTGAACTAAGTAAGTAGCAGTTAAACATGTTCTGCTTTGCCCAGTCTTCTGGGCACTTCTACAAACTCTCTTACAGCATTAAAAAACACTGATCTCTATGGAAGAACGTGAAACATTTCAGAATGACTCCATGCGTTAACAGTAAGGATTTTCCTACGAACTGCACTGTAGTCTGAAGTCGTTCCGATTATGGAATTGGCAATAACATTTAGCAACCAAAAGATCTTGCTTAAAAACAATTACATTGTTTCAGAGACACAATACACATGACACTCTTGATTAAATTTTAAAATAAATTAGGAGAAATTAAAAAACAACTCCTACACCAGAATGCATAGGCTTCAACTAGCCTTTTTTTTTTTTTTTTTAAATAGACCAAGTACACAACAGTTTCTTCAGAGACAGTAGCAAGAATCTAAATTAATGCTTGGTAGTCAGAAGATTTTCTCTGAAAAGAGAGTCGGTCACTGGAAGAAGTTTTGAGTAGAATCTCTTTATTTACCTTGTAGAGAGAAAAAATAATAACCAAATTGACTTAGCCAGAAAAAAATAAAGGAAAAAAAAAATGTGCTACAAACATACCCATTATGGGAATAAAAAAAAAAAATTAAAAAAAATCCACACATGCTTATTGACATGTCTAATTTATAGCAACTGAATCCATAAATACCCAATGATTCAGAAACATACCAAATCAACCAAAAAAAAAACCAAACCACAAATGCCAAACACTGTATCAGTAATCTACTGGCAAAATGAGAAACAGTAATGCAGTTAAGAATTATTCAGACTATGCTTAATAACATTACCTCTGCTATTATCTCAAGCTTTCAGCCAAAAGCAGCAGCGGCAGAACACATCAAGTCGACTTCCTTACAACAGTAATGCAGCATAGCTTATTTGGAGAATAGCTACTTTAATCAGTAAAAGGTGAAAACTCCCTTTAATGAGATGCACAAACCCTTTTGAAAGAGAGCAATTTGATCGTTGCTAACCTTAACTCAGTAAATCTGTGTATTTATTTTCTAGTGGTGTGACCTTTACTTCTTTCAAATACTTCTTAGTAAAACATAATAGAAAATTACTACTTAAGGTTTTGTTTGTTGTCTACCACGTTGCATTTTTCTCTCAACTATTTAAATAACTATGTTTCTTCAATTAAAGAGCGTGAAAATTCTGAATGAACTTTGCACCTCAAAGTACACAAAATCATTTAACCTAACGCAATGTTAGAAAATCCATGCTCCATTCTGACCTGCTGTCATACAGTCTATTTCACCCCTTGGCAAAGTACCACATCACCACATGATTAGTGGAGAAAACACATGGACTGTAAAGTGTTTGAAACACCACTACGAAAAAGATTGCAGCTACCAAGTTCACACGAATATTGCCATCCTTAGAGCTTAAGAGTGCTACTATATATTAAGGGAAAAGGAGAAGGAGAGAAGAAAAAAAAAAAGTCACACAAGACATAAATGCCAGCTGCTGGTACAACTGTTCAGCTGAACAAATATAAACAATGATAGTTTACCAAAATTAGAAAACCCTGAATCAAGTCAAGTCAAGGATTTCTCTAGGTTCTTTTTGATTCTCTAGGTTCTTTCATCAAATAGAAAACTGTGGTTTTTATATAGGCATACCTACACAGGATTTTGCCTACTATTAAAAAGCAAAATAAAAAAGTAACACCACAGCACACAGTGACCAGTTTCGGCTCTTCTTGACAATACAGTTGCTGGAGACCATTATGCCCAAAGGAATCTAGTTGCCTTCCTTTTCCCAGCTGCGAATCATGTTTTGTATTATACAATGTTTTCTATTATACAATGAGTACGTTCAGCAGCTGCTGCTAAACTGCAGTTGAAATCAGTAACCAGAAGATAAAACGATTAAGCCTGTCTTCAGCATGAAAGAGACTTGCCTACGTCTAGGTTTTGATTGCAACAGGTTTTGTTAGTCATCTTGCACAGGACAGAAGGGGCTAAAAAAAGTCCAAACATGTTTATTCTTTTTTCCAGGACTGACTAGCACTAGCAAAACACAGGACTTGCTCTACCTTGACACATTCACAATCATGAGCTGGAAGAGACCATGCATGTTGAAAGGGGAAAGTACACTGGAACTAAGTTTTAAGCCATGTTAATCAGAGGAATTGGTCACAAGAGTCTCTCCAGGGCACTCTTGTGCCCATAGTGCCCACTCTAGGAACAGCAGCGCCAAAACACTACTTTTTTTTTTGCTTTCAGCAGACAACAGAAGTATCTCTTTTATAGAAAAAGGCTAATTTACATTTGCTTTGTTAACAACTCCAGATCTGCCCCTTATGCAATTAAAGGTCTCAAAATAAGAGATTTTGCTAAATGTTGACATTTTAATCAGTATTTATAAATTCAAATCTGATCAGTTCAGCTGACCCAACAGCTTACTGGTAATACACTCCACTGACGTAGAAGAAAGGTTCAAGTTCCAGGGTGAGGGTCACGCTGGAAAAAATGAGGCTGTCCAGAGACCAAAAAGGTAAATATTAACCCTCTTTGTGAAAACAACTTAAGTCAAAATGAACACTTTATTTTTTCATTTCAAAACTGTAGCCACATGTTTCTCTCAACAAGCTGAATTTCAATTATTTCCTACAGAACTTTAAACATCCTGAAAAATTTGAAAGATCCACACCGGTGTCTGCCACTCCAAAAGGAGAGCCTGTTCTAGCTTAGGGAGCCACATTCTCATAATCTTTTGTCTTGTCTTTGCCCCTACAATAAACCTAAATATTGCTCTACATGGGCCTGCTGAACACGTTTCTTACCTTGTTTCCCATACTTTCTGATGAATTGCAAAAGGCTACTGTGGCTGCTACTCCTCTTCCTATATGGTAGGCAATAGGACACCCCCAGCTGTTGCACAAATCTTCAATTACTAGTCAACACTCCAAAGCAAGAAAAATTTATTTCAACCTTTCCAAAGACAATATGACAAAAATCCCATGATCCTTACTGATACTACACTGCTCTCCCTTCTGATGTTACCCAGTTTCTCCAATTAGTTGCAATCTCAATTTTGCATACCCACTGCAGGGAAGACAAGAAGGAGAAAGGTAAATTTTCTTTGGGCATTTGAATGCTCTTTTGAGGTACTCCTTTCCTTATCAGAAAGGGATCATAACACAAAAATCAGTAGTCTGACACTTTTATTTTCATCCAAAAGTCTCAAAATGTGTGCAACAACAGACATAGCTGCTGGACCTATCACTGGTCTAAAAACCTCTGATGCAGGCAGTAAGCTCACGTCTAGCAAAGACCACCTTGAGGCACAACCCCAGCTTCCTAATACTGACAATTGCACTGGAAAAATCCCTGACAAAACAATGCAGATTACTAGACCAGTGCTGGACCCCTGTGTACAAGAATTTGTGAACTTTTGACATAAAATAAATCACTGTTTCATCCTAGGCAAGGTTTTCAGCTAAAAACCACAGTGGACAGACAAACTTTTTTACCTAGTGAAAGCAAAAATGTAACTGATAAATCCTTTCCCACAATTTGTAACATTACTTGGTCTCTTTATAACTGCTAGCAATAAAGCAAGGAATATTTTATAGTTTTTGTCTGGACTACTAACATTCTAGGTAAATCGAGATTAGGACCCAGATAATCTTTTGGTTTATTGCCATTTTATAGCTAATTTCATCTCTCTTCTTGTCCAATATGGCAGATGGATTGTTCCAAGTCAAACTACAATAAATCACATCAGCAACTGTATTAAGTTTGTGCAAGCAGTACCTTTTTTAAATTCCCTTTTACTTTTGACTGATAATCCTATTTATACTGTCTTAATGAGGTCTAACAGGATAGGTGAAGGTTATTCGAATTTATACCCCTATCTAGTACATTTGTCTGCAAGTTTCTGTTGTGAAATATCTACTAATTAATGGGAAGAACCTTCTACAGGCACAGAGGTTTCTTATGTGACTAGTCTCAAAGACCCTCAATTAAAAAGAAAGGTAAAAAAGGATTAGGACAAACACCTTCAGTTATGCATCTGTTTAACATGAAACAAAAGTTAAAGAGTAGCCAACCATAGTTTCTTCTCTACACTTTCTAGCTGTTTTTAAGACAGCAGGAGGCAACCCAATCCTAAGAGTCTGCAATAGGGAACAGTATAAAAAAATCCTCCTACTTCCTATACTGATTTATGAGAGCCATCTGGCAGGCTAAGTCCAGCAGTTTTCACCTTCCCTGCAGTCACACCACCAAGATATTTCAGTAACGGAAAGGACCGGTGTACCTTCCATGGTTATTTCGTTAGTGAAGATAAGTATGTGCAGAATAAAATAGTTCTCTAGGGGAGAAAAAAACCCTATCCTTTTGATGACACAAATCTCACCTCAGTATGGTTGAAATACCTCCCAACACTGGTTTCCCCCACCCCCTTACCCCAGTTCTTGGTAAATATTTCAAATTCTAGCCCGTTCTTTGTGTCCACACTACGCAGACATCCCGCACCTAAATGAGGATGTATGTCTACTAATTTAACCATATCTTAAGACTAACTTTACATTTCTGTGATATTTTTTGCATAAATACTAGCATCTATGCTAGCCAAACAACTTCTAATACTATTTCTACCACAGCTATTTCTATTTTTAATCAATTAGGAGGCATGCAAGCACCACTGGGATGGAGGCCACACATTTGAAGTAACAGCTGCAAACATCTAATTATAACTTGGTATTAGCATCTACAAAACTAAAGTTTTAGTAAGGAGAAAAGGGAGTATTGTGGATTTATTTTGTTTCCACTTTGGGGTAGAAGGTTATAAAACCTAATACAATGAATATTACACTACCCACAGACTGACTTTTTCAGGAGATTAATTTTATAAGGAAGACAACTTTTAACTTGCCCAAGAGGTGATCCATTTGCAATATCTGACTGCAAACTATCTTTTGCTTCTATTTATATCAGCCAGACTCTCTAACCTTTGGTAAATATAACTTCCTAGCAATCAATTGGCCGTCAAATCAAAGTTCTATCAGCTGTTGCCAGAGAGGAGAGCTAGGAAATAGTACTTCTTTCTCTGCACTCCCCTGCCTACTGGATGATTTCTTTTTTTACTCTTGAAGTAGACTCTTCGATTCATGTTTATAGCAAAAAGCAGCAAAAATCGAAGAATGCATGTGGGTTTAAAACATACTTAAGATGTAGCCTAGCAAGACATACAATAGCATCTGATCCATCTAGCCATCTATTATTGATAGCCGTAAGTAAGTAAGTATTTTTACTGAAGTTTCCCATCTATTTAAGACGTTCAGTCTAGGTTTAGCAGGTGAAGACATGGTTCTCAACAGCAAGCTATTTACAATTACAAGTCATAAGTCACTGAGGTAGGCAGAGAACAAAACAGTTCTAGAAAACCTGTATCAGCTTAGAAAGTAGAATATGTGCAACAGTGACTATTGTAACGCCAGAAGCAAGTTCAAAAGCAAGAAAGTCTGGTTTTTAAAATCTTTATTTACAGATGCCACAGAAATTGTTCAGTATGAGTTGACGAAAGATTACCGTGCTCTGTAACTAATTGATCAGGTACCCACACCAGAATGACTTAAAAACAAACTCTACCTCTGCTGAAATGTCCTCTGTCCTCACAATCAGCTTGGAGTTTTTCCACTTGATTCATTCTAATATCAGTGTTTTTCCAAGCTGACAAAATTCAAAGTAATCTTCATAACTGTTACCTACAAGTGTTTCAGTTCATACTGGCAGCCTATCTAGAATACAGCTTTATTATTAAGCATTGAAACACAACAACAGTTTGAAAATAGTCTAAATGCTTTTCCCTTATAACTCCTTCTCAACCTCCATGCTCCCATATCAAATTGATTTTTATTTGACTATTACTTTTCCCAGCTTGATAAATGAGTATTTTATTTTGTCCTTCAGATCATTACTCCTGCAGCACTTTCTTTAATGTTGTCTACCTGTATTCACATTTGGAACTTACAAAAATGTTCTAGAAAACAAATTCCCCAGCAACTCTTTATATTAAGCTTCTGTTTCAAGGCACCACCAAGTAATGTAATATATACAACAGAAGACACATAAAGACTACATCTACAGCGGTTTTATGATGTCTGAGAACAAACTCTGCCCTGTGGGTCAAAGTGGACTACGTCTAATCCACAGTGTTTCAGGATCTTTTGTACCACCTGTACTGCTTATCTGCTAGACGATGCTATGCTGAAAGCACTTGAGAGCTTTGCATCACTACAGACCAGATAGAGACAAGCATGCAGCAAGTACCACACCCTTCAAACACCTAACAACTCATGCTGCAAAGGACCTCTGGAAGCCATCTGGTCCAATTCTCCACTCAAAGTAGGGCTAACCATCTATTAGGTGGTGAAAGATAGCCAGTAAATCCTATCTCAGCCTTTGCAATGCTAAACAAACCTAGCTCCTCAGCTCCTCCGTGTACATCATAAACTCCAGCATCTTTCTTGTACCAGGGCCTCAAATCCAGATGCAGTTATTTCAGATGCATCTCTTATGCGTCAGTTAGAAGGGAATAATACCTCCCCAAACCTACTGGCTATGCTCTTTGACTTTACCCACTTCCTGGGTACAGCACAACACACCCTGTGATTACACCAATAAATATATAAAGGTCCTGTTCGTATCTTCAGCAGCTGTTTAGCACTTGTTAGGTTAAGCATTCTAAATACTCCTGCCACTGCCTGTTACTACTCATTCTGCTGTCAAACGGTCACTTTCATGCCCAAAACATATGAGGCAAATCAGTACCGAACGGATGAAGAAAGTTCTTCCTCCAATACTTGGAGAAAACAGAGTCCTCTCTCTCAAAATATTTTTATTACTTCCTCTCTCAGAGGCAGGTATCAGTCTCAATCACTTCCAAGCTTGATCCAAAAAATAATGAAGATATGAGGTTTCACAGATGGGACTAACCTAGAAACCTAGAACCATCACCAGCTCTGGGCCCTAAAACTGAGATCCAAATAGAAATCTATACAGAAGAGGCTCATCTTTGTTTGAAGACCAGCTTTCCCTGACTTGCATCAAATCAATCAACCAATCATACAATTGGACATGAGCAAAAATAGTAGGCCACATTCACATCTTTACAACTCTACTATCTTTTGCCAGGACAGGCGAGGATCCTCGCCCCTCAGGAAACATTAGTCTCCACATCAGAAGTCAACACACCATGTCCCTTGCTGCTTTGGGTCACCCAAATCACTAACACATAAATGAACTTCTTCCAGGTCGAGGACAATCTGCAGAATGAGTGCTGAGATGCAGGCGAATCACCTGTAGTCAGCTGACCACAGACGGAGATCTTCTTGGCAAGTTGTACCTCAAGTGTCCTCTGAATCACTGCTGCTGCTTTCATGAGATACACTGGCTTGCTTCCAAGTCTCCCAAATACAGTTCTCCCATACCCATGAGGTTAGGAGCCACATGCAGGAAACCCAGGGACCAGACATGCAGAATAGAACACCCATACAAGCACACCAGGACGCTTTCCTTGGCACAAAAACAATATTCCTTTACTGGTCTTTGATAGTCTTCCCCCACGCCCAAACAGTGTCCCTGATACAGGCAACAGTCTGTTCAAGCTGTGCAGCCTGGGCTTCCGTAACATCCTGCCACCTGGGCAAACAGCTGCTGCACAGGAAGGCAAAAGGAATAAAAGGGATCCCACCAGTCTTCACAGAGCCAAGAGACAACATACTGTTTCAAAGTAACAAGTTTGTTTGGTTTGGGGGGTTTTCTTGCTTGGCTTTTTTTGGTTTTGGTGTGTTGTGTTGTTTTTTAAAACTAGAAAGAGCTCAATCAACAACCTTAAAGAAAGGCATATCAGCTTTGTATTTGGCAATTTGCCATCTTCAGTCTAAAAGCAGCAGACTTGGGAGCTCTTGCTTTAAGATGGCAACAAGATCATGAGACTTGCTTCTGTGCGGCTACCCCTACCACCAGGAGGAACTGGCAGCTCTTCCTGAGGCAATAAATTCAGACCAAGAAGTGTGAGAGAAAAAGCTGCTCGGGACACTCTGCCAGTCCTGTTGCCTTCCTACAGCTTCCTACTTCTGGAATTCTCTGCACGGCTGAATCTCAGCCCTGTCCTCCTAGTCTCCACCAGGAGAGCTTCCCTGGCCCCAAAGTCCCAGGAATGGATGATTAATGCCCTTGCAGGCCTGAGTGTTAGAGGGGGCTGCCAAGAGGGCACTGCAGCAGGTGTGTCTGCAGAGGTACACAGAGTAAGCAGGTTAAGTCTTTGGTAGGGCCTGGAGACAGGCTGCATTGCTGCTGCCTTTTGAGATGACTGGAGTCCAACTTTCCCAGATGAATTCACAGTTTTATAAGAGAAAGTCATGGCCTTTCTTCATCAGCTGCATTGCAAATGGATTCCTTCAAGGCTGGGCAGGTTGTCACAGAAACTAGTGGTAAGGGTCCCTAATGCCACAAAACAGGAAAGAAGGGTAACAGGGCTCTGC
Source organism: Stercorarius parasiticus (assembly GCA_013396915.1). Taxonomy (NCBI): domain Eukaryota; kingdom Metazoa; phylum Chordata; class Aves; order Charadriiformes; family Stercorariidae; genus Stercorarius; species Stercorarius parasiticus. The sequence continues at coordinate 59,394 of VWZL01004175.1, forward strand.
TGACACTCCTATTGACTTACTGCAGCTTACAGGTGAGTCTGACAGAAAACAGCAGTTCAGGAAGTGCAAGCAGGAGTACAAGGGAAAGAGAGTTTGTCTCCTAGAGGCTCTGTGCTAACAGCACTTCCCTAGTCTGCTTTCATAGTGATCCGAATGGCACATACTGAGGAACTCACACTGCCTGAAGTATGCCCTTGGAACGTAGGTGGGCCTTTGAAGACCACAGTACATCACCCTTGCTTGTTATGCAGTGCCACATGCCACACTTCTCCCTGGCCAAATCTGCTCAGGTAACCTCAGGCTACTGCTCCTACCAGTATACAACTGTTGTAGCACTTGCTGCAGGACAGATTTGTCTTCATCCCTTCTCTTGAGTTGTCTCAGTTCACGGAATAGTAGTCTAGTACAGCCCCAACAGCCCTGAGCAAAGGTCCTGAACACAGTACTCATTACTCTCATGCCCACTCCCAAGGCCTGCCCCACACAAAGTGTCAAACTATGTCCGCCTTGTCAGAATCACAGCCAATATCCCTCCTCCAAAACTTCCTGCTGAAGGGCAGCTGTTAAGCTGCCAAAGCTTATTCCATATCCTACCGTCCATCAGCTGAATCAGCCTGAGCGTAGTCTGATCATATGTGAATATGTTATTTCCAGACTTGAAATGTAGAGAAGTATGAGGCAAAAGCACATAATCCAAGACCTTGAGTTTGATCCAGTCACAAAAGAAGGGAAAGACACATAGGAAGGAGTGGGAAACATGCAGAAATTACTACCTCAAGTTACTTCGATCAGATCAGGAAAGTACAGTCCTCTCAGCTGTAGCAGCTGATTCCAAGAACATAACAAGGGTGGTGGGCGAGGAAAAAAAGGCATATATATCTAGGAAATAAAGCATGGCAGCTATTCTTCAGTGAGAAACGTGTACAGGAGCGGAGGAAGGGAAGCGGTCGCTGTCAGCACAGATGCCTGTCAGAATTAGTTTTATTGGATTGCGATGTGGCGATACTACCCACCCAGTGGAAGGTTCGCAAAGAACAGGACTCAGAAGACTACTGTTCCAGGATCTCACCATTCTCTTGCATGGTGATCTGCAGGCCGGTCCATGCCCCTGGGAGCTATGAACTTGCAGTTTTTCTCTTCTGTCACACAGTATTGGCAATGAAGCAGTGCTTCCTGTTTGCCTCCTTCCTCTTTCCTACAGACATGTTCTAATCAAAACAAAACACTCAGAGCTACGTTCCTACTTAGTGCTGAAGAGTCTTTTCCAGGTAGATGGTCATTCTGAAGCTGCTGACAATGGTTGTAGGGAAAGAGGTGGAGGATGATGTGGTCCGTGATACCAGCCCCCCTCCCGATGCTGAGCTGCCAACTGACTTGTTCCCAGTGCATCAGGATGTCCTCCCGGTAGCAAAGACACCGACTAAAGGGCAGTGGCTAAGAGCTCTGGAAACACCAATCAAGACCCTTTCTGGTCCTTCTGTCCCAAACAAAACAGAACTGCAACTAATGCGAGGGTTGCTTTGCAGCTACCAGACTGAGGTTTTGACAAGACACCTACATTCAAGAAGGTGCATCCAGGGGTAAAGTAGTGCACTGGGGTATGTTGGAAAATTAGATAAGAGGAGGGAGCAAAAGCTAGCACAGCTTATGTCCACAGAACTGCACCTTGGTATACATTTTTTCCTTTGACTTTCCACATTGAAGGAATTAACTGTAGTGATTCTAGTGGACATTAATGCACACAGAAAGCGGTTCACCAAGAGAATGGGCTCCTTAAGAGACAGTACAGGCTAATTCAAAATTCATTTCTGCTCTTACTTCACTAATCCTTTTAAAAATTAAAAGAAAACCCCAAACAACCAACATATACTTCACTCACTTTTACATCTGTAACCCCTGAAATGCCCTCCCCCAGACCCCCAAAAGGATCACTTAATATTGACAACGTTGTTACAGGCCAAAAGGAATAAGTAATATAAGCTGGCAACAGTAAAAGTCAACACAATTAATACTTACTGAGTCCATACATTTAGCAACAGAAAGAAACAGTCTGACAACAGCAACTGGAGTCATAGTTCAGAATGCAAGACGAGACACCATGTGTCCACTTTTTTTATTTCCTAAAACCAACACTTTTCTTTCAAGACCAGGACTTCTACCATTGATCCACTCATTGATCTACTTCAAGCTGTATCAAATGTCTGTAAATATTGCAATCAATTCTGCAAGTAATCTAAATCTAAAGCGAAGAGGAGAATGGTATTTCTGTGGCAGTAATGGATACACAGTTTCATTTTTTCTGGAGTCTCACAAAAAGTGGCAAAAAATAGACACAGTCGAAAAGTTACTGATGCTCTAAAATTTGCATCACAGTACATTTTATTAGCCTAGAGAATAAAAGTTCCATAATAACATCCCACTCATTGAATATCTCAAACTGCTTTGTGCACTGTTAGCAAAAAGCATGTTTCTAAAAAGGTGGAACGATATTACAAACTATCTGGTACTGCTATTACATTTGCTAATATAATCTCTTGATGTCAAAGTTGGGGTTTTTTAACTCTGAAACTTCCTATCACAGTTTGGTAATAGAATATTTGATTATTTTCCATATCCTTGCCAATTTTTTTATTCCATGAAAGCCTTTCATTTAAGAATGAGGCAAATGAATTGGACATGTGTTTAAGAAAACAGATATCACACAAAGTAATAAAACCAAAGTAGAACAGTTTCTATTTCACTTTGCAGACACCAAAACAAAAAATCTCACACCAACTTTTTCAAGAAAGCACAACAGCTGCACTTGAATATGAATATCTCCAGCTCTGAAGTTCACCTCTTGAGACAGAGTGATTTACTCACCACTTGCAGATGAGTAAAAATAACAAATCTCCCAACAAGCATATAGAAGAGCTTCTCTTTAGTAACAAATACTCTGCTGACACAACATTCCATTTCAAAAATGGTCCTTCAATAAAGGCACTCACTTTTGTAGCTGCTGGTTCCACTAGTCTCTGACGGTGTCGTGCTGAGCTGAAATGACTCTTCTGAGGCGCCCCTTCCTGACAGTGAATGGAGAAAGCAGAGGAAGAAGAACAGAGAAAAGCAGGGAAATGGATCGTGGAGGGGATGGAATGGAGGATGTTGGAGAAGGGAGAGGGAGAGTATTTAACTGGACTGTATTTTCACTAGCTTTGTAAAAGCTTTATTAAATCAATTTCAATAATACCACCATACAAATATCAGAAAGAAAATTAAGCTTTTGCTAGAAGCAGCCTCATGAGGTTTTTATATATGTGTTATTCATACACATTTAATGATGCTGTCTACTAAAAATACACACATGAACACATGCTTACTTCATTTCTAGATACACACATTAAAGTTGAAAAACCATTAACTCTTGCCAAGTATATATATTATCTTGCATTTTCTGTATCAATTTAAGAAGTTACACACAAAAGAACCCAACCACCAGCCATCCTGTACATCTGGATTCACACTGTAACTCGAAGACCAGCATCTCCTCTAATAAAACATTACTTTTAAAATTCACATTCTCCATCCAGAGCTTCAACCGACTATCAATCACGTTATGTTTTAGAGATTTTTACCTAGCAGAGATTAATACCTTTTCCTGAGAAAACCTGAGAAACAGCAGGCTCACACATGTAAAGTGTAAGCATTTTCTCTCAGGCAGAGGAATTTGAAAGACCATTTGACTGAAAAAACAGAAGCACAACAGTCTTCATCACATGTGCAAAATTATTTATGGTAAATACCTCACTGCAGCCAGTCCTAAAGCTACCTGGATTTGCTGGAGCTGCAAAAGGAGGACTGCCTCCTAGGCTTTGAACAGTGCACCGTTTTGTTGTTCATTCTTGCTGTTTCTTGTGGTTGCATCTCACTGATTAAAATTCATACTGAACAACCTCTAGAACAAGGATCAGTCTGTCCCTAAACTTTTCCTACATGGATGGAGCTACTTGCTTTTCAAGAAAAAAAAAAAAAGATGTCCAAATACTCAAACTGCTTAAGTACCAAAAAAAATTGAAACTTGAAAAAAATACAAAGTTTGAGCAAAAATATGTATTTTGAATAACTATACTGTATAATCTGAAATTTTACAAAGGAAAAACTTAGTATTTGTATAGCTTTTCCTACAATGAAAGGAAAGAACACTATTTCTTTCACTGGTCTTACTGCCCCCTCAGGCTTTCAACAGATCTGATATTGAAGAAGTTTTGTTTCTCTTTTATATTCACACTTTCCCCTTTACTGAAATTATCTTGATATTCTTCAGACATCCTAAAGCCATACTGAAGGGGTGCTACTCTAACACATGTAAGAAATATTCTGAATTAAGGTATTAGGATGAACAGCTTTTCTGGAAACTGATGCAATTTATTCCCTACTTCTTGACAGCCTAAATACATACTTTCAATTGAACAGCCTTGCAATGTTTTAACCACCTGAAACAATAGTACTTGCTCTGTTTGCTTGCAAAATTAAGAAAACTTCCAAATTAATTTTCTGTGTGAATTCCACCAAATATGGCACCTGAATTTTCAGGAGATTGTTTAAGTTGCTTAACCTTCAGTCCTGTTTGTGGCATCTACTCCATCACTTCTAGAAACTCTGGGGCAACCACAAGAATTGTGGTTTGCTAATTAACTTCATGCAAATTAACTAACATGCTAATTAACTTCACAAACATTACTTTTATCAAAACCAAGCACCCCTTACAATGAACCCTTCACTAGGCTTCAAAACTCAGCCTAAACACAAATCTGACCTTACCAAACTTTTGGCATTATACAACATTAACATCTTAATATGCAAAAAAAAAAAGTAACAAAATGCCTAGCAACTTCAATAATCTGCTTCTTTATGGTGAGCAGCTTTGATGGAATTTGACTGGTGGTCTCATTCCTTTCCAGCAACAGGAAAAAGATCCATCACCTTCACTTAGAGGCTTTGTAAAGAGAGGCAGGTTGCTGGAAAAATCTATAGGACACAATGAACTATGAATAGAAGACTGCCTCCAGGAGATATGTTTTCCCATGTGAATAAACAGTTGTTACCTAGCAGAAAAAAAAAAGGAGCAAGAACATTGCAAGCCACTAAGTGAAGAAGCAGCAAGAACCAAGCAGTGAATCAGTCAGAATGCAGGTTAGGAGGGCTGCCAGTCAAGAAATGCTTTGCTTTTTCTGTCATCAGTTTCTAGAAACTCATTCCTATACACTCAATAAACCATTAGCTGCAGCTCCTACCTATGTACTAACAGAAATGCAGGTGGATATGAGAGCATTACTCAGTTTTGCAGAGCAACAGTAAGGAAGCGAAAATCAAGAAAAAGGGTATAAGACAGATACTGACAGCATTATCCAAGTTTGACTGAATTACATCTCCACACTCAGTGTCCAATCAGAACTATTACAGTGTCATTGGCAATAACCATAAAAAGCTCCTCCATCATGCTTGCTGTGAAGAACTTTACCTCATGCGGCTTTCTTATAGCAACAGACCTGTGGGAATTAATCATGTGAATACCTCATATTAGCCTGCTTACTGACTCTTAACCGGCTTTCTGAAATTAACTTTACAGAACTGTACTCAACCTGTGGAATGCTGTGAGGCAGCCCCTGAAGAATGAACCATGTGAAAAAATTATTTATTTGTTAACTCTTCTGGAGAATAAACATATCCAGAAGTCATACACAACAGCCACAGTTATGCAAGCCGATTAAACACATGCAAAACTATGCACACAGCTCTGCTGACTTCAACATACATAGCCAAGTACTTCCCAACTCAGGCTTTTCACTGCCTGTGAAAAGCCTTAAACAGTGAACATTTTCCTTTCTTCAACTCAAGAGCCCATTTTTAAAAGCTAACTTCAGATGCACAGATTGAAAGATGGAGTCTTTAGCATTTAAATTCTTCATTAACAGCTTTTGTACAAAAATATTTGAAAAGAAATTACATTAATTTATATATATGTATAAAAACTACAGTCAGTACTGGAAGTCAAATATTCTGCTACTGAACTACTTAATCACTTCTTCCAACATACTCAGTCTACTGGATGTAATGATACCTGTTGAATAAAAATTAAACTAGCCAGTGACGAAATACACGTTTACTTGTATAGAATGTGTAATAAACAATATGTTCAAGGTGTCTGTTATTTCTCAGATCACAAAAGACTATCAAATGACAGAACTGATCATGTAGATTCATTATTTTTGCCAGCGTTACTTTTGGACAGTAGTACAGAAGTACTATTAAGACAGGAAACAAGGATAGTTTAAGAAGACTGTTAAAAGTCGTGGGAGGAAGGGAGAACATGCATAATAATTACTACTAAAATATGTCAGAGCAAAGGAAAAAACACACCAGAAAAAAAATTTCCAACTCTTCCATCAATGCCACAAAATCTTAAGAACTTCTTTAACAGGTGAAAATGAGAAAAACAGTAACACTTCTATACACCACTGCTTTTGCTAGAATTCAATGAGAGCATTTTCTACTAACATACACACAAAAAACCCCAAGGTAGTGCAGGAAGAAGTCTCAAAACACTAAGTTATCTGAATAATTGTGCCAACCAGACAAAACTGAAGTAAATCTTGGCATTGCCTGCAATTGCATTTTTTTTAAGCTATTTTTGAAATACAGTGCAGTTTCTGGTCAAAGTCCTTGAATTAACCTCAGGAGTTTCTTTTTTGGCTTTGTGCTCTCCCCACCACTTATTGGAACATGAGGACTGTTACTGAAACCAGGAAAAGATGACAAAAGGTATTTCCTCAATGCTGTCCATATGCCACATGGCACAACAGTTAAAAGATTTTTCCAGAATATGAGAGATACTGGTTCAAAATCCTCTACCTGATGAATATGCAAGGAGACACACCACCTGCATTTATTTTCTTCCCCAAAATATTTTAAATATTCTGTCTCAATCCCTCCACAAACATTCCAATTTGTACAGCCCCTCATTGGTGTAGCGAGTATGATTAGAATTTTACAGTCTGCTATTTAAGGTATGCATCTGATGGGGAGAAGATATGGCTCAAGAGCCTGCTCCAAATCACATGAGGCAGAGGATGAAAATTCATGAGACTGTTTCCCTTCCTTTCTCACTTTCAGAACCATTACACAATTCCTTCTAGAAGTCTTCTCTGAAAAAAAAAACAGAATATTTTTCAAATGCAAGGTAGACTTGCTCATACTTATGAAAAGATATCCACAGGGTTCTTTAATGGAAAATACAATAATACTCAACTTGGCAAATACTTCTCAAGACTCCTGCTTTTCAAAAAGTAGTTTTTACTCCTGCCTAACAAAAAGACTTCCATTGCCAGTGAGAAACCATATAAAGCTAGGTCTTTAACTCAAAAAAATTTGGTGGAAATAATCAAAGATTATAGCCACCTTGGGAAATTACATTATATTCAGGAAACAAAAGATAGTAGGAGTAGTGCAAACTAACCCTAATTAATAGAATCAGCATTCCAGAAAAAGTAGTTATCTAACACTTGCATAAACATTTGATTACAATTGCAGAAGGCTTCTTTGATGATGGTAATGTCTTTTGATAATGCTCCATTAAATTACTGGTGTAACTGACTAAAATTAGCAGTAAGTACTAGGGGTAGGTGACCTTATAACTTCTCCTTCTGGGAGATACTCTTTAAAACCTTTAATAAATTCTTTTTAAATTTCTCAATGTCCTTCCTATTATCATTTAACATAAACTTTAATATAGTTAAAAAATAGATGCTTGAAAAAGGTCTCCTTTCTACCACAGCTTGGAACCACAGTAGAGTCACCTTAACCTTAACACTAGCTAACAACAGCGCTGATCTTCAGAGGCCCTATGTTCTCTCTTATTAAGGTTATTAACCCATGTAACATAATATCCTGGACCAAACTGAGAAGCTGGGAATTCTTCTCTATTATTGGCAGGTTTTTTTTCCTTCCTGCCTCTTCTTCCAAATGCATTTCAGGAGCAGTTAAGAGCTGTGACAAACAAGAGTTTACACCTTGAAAAATCCCAATACAGCACAGATACTATTTCAGAAGCATTGAAGTATACCTAAATTGATGTGATTATTCCTATGACAAAGGAAAGAGTCTTCAAACTATTAAAATGCTTATGTGGCCTGCGCCTCCAATGACACCAGCCATGTTGGTACACCAGTGTGCAACACTGATTCAGAATATATTAACTGTTCATTTTATTAGCACAAAATAATCAGATGGGTAGACTTGATGCAATAGTGTCTTTTGGCAGGGTTAACATCAGCAGATACATGATACACTGCTGGACTGCAAAGAACACATAGTAGTGTTGACACTAACAGGTAGTAAAGACAGCTACCACATTCATTATTCCCTATGCGAGCATTATCCTCCGAAACTGTATTTCAGTTCTGTTTTTAATCAGAAATACATTCCACTCACTTTTGTGCTGATAGTCACTTCGTAACAGAGGCTTCACCTCCTTGCTTGGACAAGGAACAAGTCTGGACATGAGTCATGGCATGGCTTCCCACTATGACGATTTCAGCAGTAACCAGGTTCAGGAGCTCCTCTCCCCAGCTCTCCCACCAGTTCATTCCTGCCCTGAAGCCGTAGTTCACTACTCCTTGTACCATACCTGTACAATTGTGTGCGGTTCTATTCTGTAAAGCCCTGAAATGATCCAGCTTAAAAATAGCTCCCGTGGGAGCAGAAGGGTCATAGCCAGTCTAGCGTCAGCCTTTCTGATGAACTCAGAGCTGGGCTGCTGTGAAATGGATCACTGAAGAGAATAGCTGGACTAGAAACTCCGTATGCCACTCTGCTGCTAAAGCTGTTTATGATGGAACTGCCAGCAAAGCCCAGTAGGCAAATCCAAGTAGGGATGAAAGTTCATCATCGGGACATGCTAACATACGAAGACAGCTACATTGAAGGTGCAACTGAGATCAGCAAGAGATTAACAAAAGCTGCTGGGACCATGCATGCAAAAAACATAGCTGGAATCAGAGATAAAAATAAAGATAACAATAAAGACAAGCCTGTTCTTTCTCTATGGAAGAATTCAATACAGAGCATTTGAAGTATGTAGAGATACTAGACTGTATGCATAAAAGTTTTTCATTATATCATAACCTTATGCCCCTGAGTATTACATTCCAGCTGATTTAAAAAAAAAAAACTTTTGCAAACATCAGCTGTATGCACTCCTCCAGCCAGGAGTGTCTAATAAGGGCAGACAACCCACAGAAAAAGAAAAGGCTAGGATCAGGGTCAGTGTCTCGGAGGCAGAGCTATCTTTCATTTAAAAAGAAAAGAAAAGGACAGGGGGGGAAAAAATATCTACACACTGAAAACACTATGCATTCAGAGAAACTGCATTTATTACCAGCAAAGCGCAGGCAGTAGATCCATGATACCCTCACAGGGTGAATGTCCTTTCCAGAGAAAATAGGCCAGTTGCAATTATCAGTTCACATAATAAAGCAACAGTCAGAAAACTATCTCCTTGCAAAGGCCATCATGATTCACATCTACAAGGACAGCTGAAGGAAAAACAGAAGGATCCTAAATAATTCCCATCTATTGCAAGGTATTTTAGGCAGAGGGCATGCAGAGAGCTGGCCAGGGAGCAGCAAGTCAGAGACTTATTTCATTTCCCAGGTGAGATGTCGAAGAAACAAACCTGTGGAAAACAAACACCTCTAAAGAAGAAAAATAAAAAAACACAAAAAAAGAACAACCAAAGAGAGAGATAAGGGGCATCAGGTATTGAATATGTTGCATAGTTTATTTCTGAAGGCACAGAACCCTGAAACCAGTTGTGAGGAGAAAACATGTTTTTGGCTGTGTAGGCTGGTAGCTAATTCAACAACATACCTACTTGATACCACATGCAGTTACCATGAACAGCACAGTCGTTCTCCTGAAAACAGCAATATCAAGAGACAAGCAAGTGAGAATATCAAGTGACACAAGAATGCGCTCTTACCTGAAGAGATTTCTACATTAAGATTGAAGCAGCAACTGTCCTCTCTTTTTTTCTCTCATTTTTTATTAGCTGGCAGATCAAGATCAGAAGCAAGAGTGGCAGTATTCCATACAGAGGAGATGAACTCACCAAACACCACAGCTGGCCCCTGACAGCTTTGCAAGTGTTTAGCACTGAAGAAAAAAATTCACAGCAACAACTCCATCCACATCAAGCTGGACAGATCCTAATGCCAGCACGTCTATTTCAATATTTTTACCCTATTACTTGTCATACTAAAGAACAAACACCTCCTCATACATATCCCAAACCACTCTCTTTAAGCTTGCTTCCTCCTCCAAGACTAGGCCTGTGCTATATCCTCAAGATATATCCACACCCAAGATTCAAGTCCCTGACACATCCTTCAGTACCCTACATTCCAGTCTGTGTATTTTTTTGCATTTGCATCTAGCAAAAGCTGCAAAGCTCATGACCAAGGCCTGCTGGTCACTGTTAAGATCACATGTTGAACATTTGTACACACCATCATCTACCTCCTGCTCTACAGTGTCTCATACTAGATGCAGCTCTTCCACTCAATTACCAAACTGCGCTCGGCGTGCAATGTCACAGAGTCAGTCAGAGGCCACAGTGCTGTGCTCCGTCCAGCATAAGATAACATAACACAGTGCTGTACACCTGCACCTCAAGTCTTAATTTCAAAGCACAGGTGAAGAATTAAGTCCCTTCTCTCTATCACCTAAGTGTGTTAGAGGAACATCTGACAAACAGGTAAAAGGAGATTGGGAAACACAAGCTAAACTAGTTCTCCTTTTTTTTCTTCCCAATACCAAAGCAGAATTGCTGGCTCTGTCGACAACAACGACCAGAACAGATGAAGGTGACTTAGCATTTTTATTTTTTTTATATATGCACAAAATAAATAAATATACAAAGATCTAAAAATCTTTATAATCCTGCTGAATTAGATATGAAGGCAAAGAAATGTGAAAAAAGTACTCTATTCTGGAAGTTTGAGCCTCAGTCCTCCCCATGACCTGTTTATTCTCAAAATAAAATACCACACATGTACCCTTCAGAGTGGAAACAGAGCTCTTGATCAGTGTATTTAGCTACTTCCTAGTAGCAGTCATGATATCTACAAGAAGTGCTGGAAGGAGGATCCAGAGAACTACAGGCTTGTCAGTCTGACTTTGGTGCTGGGGAAGGTTATGGAGCAGATCATTTTGAGTGCCATCACACGGCATGTACAGGACAACAGGCCTAGCCAGCACAGGTTTAGGAAAGTCAGGTCCTGCTTGACTAACCTGATCTCCTTCTGTGATAAGGTAACCAGCTTAGTGGATGCAGGAAAGGCTGTGGGTATTGTTTACCTGAACTTTAGTAAAACCTTTGTCACTGTTTCCCAGAGCATTCTCCTGGAGAAATCAGCTGCTCATGGCTTGGACGGGCGTACTCTTCGCTGGGTAAAAAAATGGCTGGATGGCCAGGCTCAAAGAGTTGTGGTGAATGGAGTTAAACCCAGCTGGCAGCCCGTCACAAGTGGTGTTCCCCTGGGCTCAGTATTGGGTCCAGTTCTATTTAATATCTTTATCAATGATCCAGAGGAGGGGATTGAGTGCACCCTCAGCAAGTTGGGTGGGAGTGTTGATCTGCTTGAGGGCAGGAAGACTCTACAGAGGGATCTGGACAGGCTGGATTGATGGGATGAGACCAATGGTATGAAGTTCAACAAAGCCAAGTGCCAGGTCCTGCACTTGGGTCACAACAACCCCATGCAGCGCTGCAGGCTTGGGGAAGAGCGGCTGGAAAGCTGCCTGGCAGAAAAGGACCTGGGGGTGTTGGTCGACTGCTGGCTGAAT
>VWZL01004175.1:71646-84869 GCA_013396915.1 Stercorarius parasiticus
GGGACAGGTGACCCAAAACTGACCAACAGGGTATTCCATCCCATCTGCATCACGCTCAGTATAAAAGCTAAGGGATCAAAGGGGCAAGGTGGCTCTGGCTCATTTTTTCTTCAATGGACGACGTCTGAGAAGGACCCTGTCTGTTCGTCTGCCTTTGATCCCGATCTGAGCATTCCTGACTCTAGTTCTGGAATTCAGCTCCCGTCCATCGCTGACTCCAGTCTGGGACTTTTCCTGTGTCTGCTGGTGACGTGATCGTCATCCTGGGAGCTGGATACGGTTTTGTATATATTGTGTACTTTTGTTTTTATTTTTTATTCTATTATTATTTACTATTTTCTTATTTATTATTATTTTCATTAAAGTAGTTTAGTTCTTTTTCTAAACTCGTAAATCTCCTTATCTCTTCCTCTCTTCTCTGAGGGGGCCATCTGTCGTTCTGATTGGCCAATCCGGCCAAAACCACAACAGATTTATTGGCGCCCAACGTGGGGATCGACTGTGGCCCAACTGTGGCACTACCAGAGTTCTGATAGATGGTCTGAATAGTTTGCATTCCAGTTTACTCAGAGATTGATACAGACAGCTCACGTCATGTCGTTGCTGAACAGATTATTGTATCATGTCTTTGTAGGGATTACTTCAAAGTTAATTGATACGACAACGGGAAATTGGTTGGGAAATTAGTAAATTTTACCACAATTTTATCCTGAAGTAGTTCCAAAAAATCATGAAAAACACCATTCAACATTTTCTAAGTGAAACGTGGACTATGCTAACACACAAATAATATTTAAAAAGACAAAGCTCTATTGAGACAAAATATAAAAACGGAGAAAAAAAAATCACAACATTGCATAATTTTTAAATGCTCCAAAGAGTCATAAGCTTTTTCCTTTTATTGCAATGTAGAAAAAGGCAAAAGAGAAAGTTCTTCGCAAGCTTAAATTTCCACTCTGTCACCATTCACCTTTTTAGGTGAGCTACATAAAAATATGTTTGGTCTGATTTTATCACCTATTGGCTCCCAGGGGACAAGAACCATAATCAAAGGACATGATTCAACTGCTGATAGCTTGAAAGTTTTAGGATGCAGCAAAGAAAGCAGTAAATATTGTGGGATGGGTACAGAGTCCAGTAATTCCACATTACTAAAAACTTAAATAGTATCATTGCAACACTAATTCACCATATTATTCAGTTGTGATTTTATTAATGAAATAACACAATTCAGAAAGTCATCATACTACATAAGCAGTAACATTTCTTCATACACACAGCTTCCTGGTAGTGGTTACCTGTTGAACAGATCTCTGAACAGTACCAAGACGACTTCTATCAGACAGATGTTTGATGAAAATGATTGGTGCTTGGATAAAGTCTGTCCAGTTATTAAAATCATTTCATACTTAGCACTGTAAGTTCTTGAACTGTATTAGAAGACAAAACTTTGACATCTCTGTATTACATTATAGCTGATTCAAAAAAAATCTGCCTGTTCTAAGGTTATGAGTTTGTGGTTAACAAGAGACAACCAGGAAATTCAAGGTGATCAGTAGCCTTGCAGTCTTGAACAAATAAATTTCTCTGTGCCTTAACTTACCAAAGAGATAATGAAATGCTATGCCTCTTTCAATGACAGCAAGACACTGGGAAGGAGAAACAGAAAGATCTAGGAAGAACTCAAAAGGTAAATTAGTCTCAAGTTTTCAGTATTACAGCTGCAGATTGGTTAATCAGCATTTCACCACTATGAAAAGGGGGAAAGGAGTATTGTTTATACAGCACTGGAAGCCCTTTTCCCGTAAAGCTTAATTTAAGGCATTAAAACAATTTGGTTCTACGTAGGCAGAAAGAGCTATCTAGGATGTGCAGGGAGGGAGGGAGATTGCATGCATTCTGTTTCAAAAAAAATTTCACAAAACTAGAAGGAAGAATGAAAACCATCACAGCAACGCTGATTTAAATAAAAACCCCAAAAGATAGCAAAACATACTGCTTACATGAAATGACACTGAAAACTCGCCAACACTTACAGGATATACAGTGTGGAAAAATCAAATTACTCAAGGTGACATGCAAGAATGTTAACGGACTGATGATAACTAAGAGGACTAATTTAGGCAGAGCCAGACAACTTTAGCAGAGGTCAAGAAGCTTGGAACTTACCATTCTGACAATAAGGTATAAAACAAAAATGTATGCAAGCCATGCACTGGCATGAGAGGTAACATTGTATTATCTTCTCTGAAGTCATGGAGACTTGATGGAGTAATGGAGAAAGTACTTCAAATCACTTGGTGTTTTAAAACAGATCAAGATCTTAGGGACATGGTTTAGTGGTGGTTTTGGTAGTGTCAGGTTAATGGTTGGACTCAAAAATCTTAAAGGTCCCTTCCAACCTAGACAATTCTATGATGCTATGATTTTACCTTCAGACAGTAGGCAATTCAGTGTGCCAAGCGTGGAGGCAGAACCATGTTACAAATTCTAACACACAGTTCTTCCCTCTCATCTTTAGATTCAAGCAAGTGTAAAATGCTTTGGGGTTTATTAGGGGGACAGGGGTTGGTTGGTTTGGGTTTTTTTAACTAGTAAGATGTGCCATTTCTTGCTGATCTCCACTGCCTTAAATTTAGGTCTTCAATGTAATACTTAACTAGGCTCTGTGTCAAGCTCTACAGGCTGACCGGGAAAACTGTTTATGTTAGAAAGCCATCTCACAGCACACTCAAAGCTTAATAAGTACAAAAGATTTTTATCTAGTTATAGATTTTTTTAAAAAGAAAGAAGTAATGTGTTGTCATTTCTTTGACAAAGAACATCGCGTTATGGTACACGTCGCAATCCCTATAGCCAAGGCCAGAAATCAAGTCAATAAAAAACAATGCATGTGTAGCTTCAATTCTAAACAGTAAGAAAACAAACCCTTGAAAGCTATTTCCCAAAGAGGATGGAAATCAAAGGCCAGGACTGTACCTTGCGCCAATTAATGTGTCCAGCAACAGAAACTACTGGCAAAGGAATAATTCATCTGAGGTAACTTTCTGTATGCCATTCTTGCAGCACAGCCATAGATATTAAATTTTGCATAACAAAAACGTGTAACTAACAGGTTTGCACAAATTGCTTGGCAGTTTAACACATTAGCGTGCCGGATACGCTCTCATTAGCACTGCTAGTTATGGCACTGCCCTCTTCTACCTGACCACATCCTGTTGAACCCAGATAATCATTACAGTATTTGAACAAAGAACATTGGGGCATTCTGAAGGAGAAAAAGGCAAGAATTAATATCTGACAGGATTCTCATTGATTACTGCATTTCCTAAGAGATACTAGAGAGGATACACATGAAAAACAGGTGCTTTAAATATAGTATTTTTTCTAGAATAGCTCCTTTGCGGAAACGCATCAATTTAGAAGTGCCTGAATCTTCTCCCTCCGTCTCCTTAGAGCCTGAAGACGGGGAACGCACACTTCACATACCTGTAAGCCTAACCAGCTTTACTGGGTTCAGCATAAGAGCTTAGTATTGATTTGTCAGATAGACTCCACATCAAAGAGAAATGATATTGAAATAACTGAAGGTGTCTTGAGGGGGAAGCAGGCAATTAAAAAGCACACACTACCATGTTTTGCAGCACTGCTAAAAAAAAAAAAACTAACTGGAATGTTCCATTCTTACTGTTAAAACAAAGCAAGGAGAAGAAGGTGCTACAGAAACCATTAAAAAGACATCAGTTGTGAACACACACAAATCCATGCGAACTGAAGGGGACAAAATAAAATGCACACACAAAAGGTTGTTGTCTTCTCACAACTCTACCTTAAAACCTGAAAAAGCAAGTCCTCATCTGCAATCTCGGTAAGAACAGGATTTTGCTGTGAACTTAAAGAGAAGGTAAGACAGAGAAAGGACAAACAGCAGAACAAGTAAGCCAGCATTACTGGCAGAGCAAATAGCAAGCATAAACCAAAATCCAAGAACTCATGAAAGAAATCTATGCTTAAAGATCACAGAATCACAGACTGATTCGGGTTGGAAGGGACCTTAAAGATCATCTAGCTCCAACCCCCCTGCAGTAAGCAGGGACACCTCCCACTAGACCAGGCTGCTCAAAGCCTCATCCAGCCTGGCCTTGAAAACATCCACAACTTCCCTGGGCAACCTGTTCCAGTGTCTCACCACCCTTACCATAAAGAATTTCTTCCTGATATCCAATCTAAATCTACCCTCTTTCAGTTTGAAGCCGTTATCCCGTGTCCTATCATTACACTGGCTGGTATAGAGTCCCTCCCCATCCTTCCTGTAGGCACCCTTTAGGTACTGGAAGGTCGCTAAAAGGTCTCCCTGGAGTCTTCTCTTCTCCAGGCTGAACAACCCCAACTCTATCAGCCCGTCCTCACAGGAGAGGTGCTCCAGCCCTCTGATCATCTTTGTGGCCCTCCACTGGACCCGTTCCAACAGGCCCATGTCCTTCTTGCGTTGAGGGCTCCAGAGCTGGACACAGTACTCCAGGTGGGGCCTCTTGAGAACAAAGTAGAGGGGCAGAATCACCTCCCTCGACCTGCTGGCCATGCTTCTTTTCATGCAGCCCAGGATGTGGTTGGCTTTCTGGGCTGCAAGTCCACATTGCCTGCTCATGTTGAGCTTCTCGTCCATCAGCACCCCCAAGTCCTTCTCAGCAGGGCTGCTCTCAAGCCATTCTCCACCCAACCTGGATTTGTGCCTGGGATTGCCATGACCCAGGTGCAAGACCTTGCACTTGGTCTGGTTGAACTTCATGAGGTTCGCAAAGGCCCGCCTCTCAAGCCTGTCAAGGTCCCTCTGGATGGTACCCACTCCCTCCAGTGTGTTGACCATGCCACACAGATGAAGATCTATGAGGGGTCCTAAGAGCATAGACAAGAAATTCAACCAAGTGCTATTTGAGAAATGAAACTGAACCAAGTTAACAGTCAATCAAGATGTTACACCAGTTCAGCAGGCATGTTCTCGAACTAAGGTAGAAACTGCTATCTTCAGAAGATCAGGGAGAAACACAATGAGGTCTTTCCAGCCGCCTCATACAAATAGCTTGGTAAGAATTAAATCTCTTATCACTACTGCAAAGCAAAGCATGTAAATGCAGGAACACCCCCTACCTAGTGATGAACGTGATATGCTTTACATTAGATCTTCTTCTCTGTTGCCAATAAGTCCAAGAAAATTGTAGATTTTGATCACCTTGCCCCAAGAACAATTTTACACTGCAGCTTACAGAAAAGAGCAAATATTCAGGGCAGAAGTGACAAAATAAGAAAATGTTATTCAGCTCCATGCTTGAATGGTAAAATCTGCTATTTATCATTGCCAAACAGTCATGGATAGAGTCTAATAACACAACATACTTGATCACTACTCAGCTTACACCAAGTAAACTGCAATAATTTGCAGTAAACTGCAAATTGTTTAAATACAAACACAGTACTGTCTCTTGAAGAACTAAAAAAAGAAAGAGCACATGAACTAATAAAAAAATCTGAGTACCATAAAATATGGATTTTACCCTGGTTATAAACCTTTGCTCTTCCAAATTTTTCATTTATATCACGCCTTCCTTTCTTGCATTTCTCTACATTTACTAAAATCTTGAAAAACTGGAAGTAATTTAAAACTAGGAAACTGCGTTCACAAGGGGCACTGGAGTCCTAAAATCAATTTTCCACTCACAACCTAAATTTTCCAGCTGTGCCCATGAGTGTTGTATTCAGAAAACAGAAGAGGATAGGGCTTATTTTCAGGTTCTTCTGCACACAAATTCTGACTGCTGAATTCCCTTATGTACCCGAAAAACTTGTGTACAACTAGGCTTTTTTAGAGCAACGGAAATGGTATCCTCCTTCTCGTGGCATACTTTTAGAGTAAAGTGACAAAATACATTAAAAAAACCTTTCACATCAAAAGAACTCAAAAAAAGAAGTTAATGAAAGCACACACTTTATACACCTTTTACCACATGTCCCTTGCTTTTCACATAGGAAAAGAAAGCTACATCGTGGGGCAGGAGAGGAACCTCCATTAGTTGAAAAGCATCTTCAGATACATTTCTGTATTTGATATAGCATCATTTATCCACAGAGAACATCAAGAATATACAAATACAAAAAAACATATGCAAAAACATATGCGCGAAGTTTTAGCTTTCTAGGCCTAAAATACTATCATAAGAATTGTAACACGACATTTATCTTCACACAATGTATGGACTTTACTGCACTGTACAAGCTAGGTATTCTAAAGAACTACCAGGTTCCAGATAGCTGAAAAAGAAATTCAGGAAAACAAATTGCTTGGTAACAGGTACTACCGTTTACCTATAATGGCACAAGCCTCATCTTTTAACTAAGGGCCACCTAGTAGTTTCTTTAAGATTGTGGGTTTTATTACTTACAACATTTTCTTGAAATTTGATCACTTGAAATTTTCTCTTTTACAATACCTACACAAGGATGACATTTTTGGCATAATGCTGCTAAACTGGATCTCCTATTTCTGAAAGTAAAGCTTTAAAAAGAAATCTCTTAGTACTTCTGAATGTAATTGTTCCTTTGCTTTTTACACAGTGTCTTGGTTGGGAAGGATAGCCAGGTGTCAGAGAAGTGTTATTTAATATCCCTATGAAACTAAGCCAACTATATATGAAAAACTAAGGAATTTCAAAAGGGACAAAGTACTTCAAAGATAACATGCTCCATAGAAACTCGGAGTTCAGCACCTAAACTCTCTGAAGAGCTTGCTTCTTCTGAAGGGCACAGACATTGACTGCAATTATCCTTCGTATCACTAATCCCACTTCATGCATGCTGCTGTGGCATGCTAAACTTGAGAATTAAAATCAAGGGGGACTTGAAAGAAAAGGCAGGGGGAATCCAAGAGTAACACAAGAATAGAAACTGAGACCAAGTAATTGAACAAGATTACAGAGGACATGAGTTGTTGACAGGAAAAAATGTTCTGATTTACATCAGATGAAGCAAGGATCCTATACAGAATAGAGTTAGGGTCACGGAGGAAGTTAGTGCTACATGTCGAAGTGGAAAAGTGAAGCCAAGAAAACAAAATTAAAACAAATTATGAAAGCGCAGGTTTTAGTATTTTGCTTTGTGATCACAACAATCATTTATGGATTTTTATGTAATTTTAACGTTCAGATGGATAATTGGCACTGCTATAAGCAAAAAAGCTTCAATCTAATAGGAAAAGGAATTAACAGCATCTCAAAGCCTTTGGGCAATTTTGATAAAACCCCTAACAAGATATGGAAAACTTAAAGACTTTTAAAGCAAATGTAGTATATCAATAGGTGAAAACAAATCTCAAATCATTATGTCAAACATGACGCATGAAGTCGCATCACAGTCAAAACTGCATCAAACTTGAATGAAGCATCTTACAAAAAATTTCAGAAAGAAAACATGGAAAACTACTAGTTTCATTACTTGTGACAAAGTGAGTAAAAACCAATGCTAACAAAACCATTTGTCAAACCAAGAACTACGCACAGAATCAAAAAAAATACACACTCAAACTTGTTTTAATCAGATGTTACTATGCTTCATGCAGCTATTATTCCTACTACTACTAAATAAGCATAAAAAAAACCCAAAAACATAAAAAACCTACTAGCAGTTTTTGGGGATAAGCCAAGTGACTCAGAAACAGGAGCTAAAGAGTGCACAGAGGACTCCAAAGCTGGTTTTCTTTAAGACTCTTAGAACAAAACCAAGCTCAGTTCAAATCATTACAGATTCCACTGCTGAGCTCACCAAAGGATTTGACGTGAAGGAACGTTAAGTTTATGCTTTGCCTTCCAAACCTAACACAAAACAGTCAGTCAGCTTTGTGACATATTGTAGACAATATCAAGAACTGTTACTGCAATTACCAGAAGGTAAGAAGTGTGATATGGGCTACAGACACCAAGTCTGGCCCCATGCCAAGTACTTTAGCTCTGAAAGCAGCAGGGGGATTTTTTTTTTTCCCCCATGTTTGATTTTAGCCCTTGAAATAGAGTGACCACAACACCAAGAGAAGCAAAGACAGAAGAAACGGTTAACCCTTTCAGAAAAGCTTTCACAGCTCAAATAATAGCAAAATATATGTCTGACACAAAGCCTTTTAGAGGACCTGACAAACATGTAACAATGCATGAATGCCTGGAAAATAGAGGTGAATTAACTGATCAAGACATCGTACACTCTATTGGGCCTGCAGAGGTGACAGCTAATGAGAAGAGGAGAAGTGTTCTCTAGATCAGTGTCTCTTCTCTCAGAGGGCTGGTCCTTTGCTTTCCAAAGGCAGCTATCACTGTCTATCACTATTTAAGCAAAGAAAACATCTATTCTGACCTGCACATCCCTCCTCGTACAACACGAATAGATTTAAAATGTCCTGTCTCCTATAACAGTACCTTAAAAATAAAGATGACTCTATCAGGAAAAAATTTAATAATTTATCAAGAATATAAAAAATTAGTGTGTGGTTTTATTTTTTTTTTTTTACAGTTTACAGCCATGTATACTGCTCATGCAAACACCTCATAAAATGAAAGAGCAAGTGTCACAATTTAAGTAGTTCTGAGCATTGCTTTGCAGATGGAGCCCTTGAAGGAATAATAATATGTTAGACTGGACTGAACACAACTACTAAGCAGAAAATGAATGCAGCATGTTGTCACCCAGCTATTCCCACACAACACCGAAATCATATATGCTATCTTCTTCTCAATTGATTCATCTGAATCTACTGGAAACTGTAAATTGTTAGGATTTTTTTTTAATCCTTCTCTGGTTCCACGCCCTTCACAGACTTTCTTCCTCACATTCACCAAGAGGCATTGATACATATCAGACCTTACTCACAACTACACAACTCCTCTCTCATACTGTAAATCCATTGCCACCAGTACAGAAGCACAAGCAGAGAAAATGGATCAAGTCCCTCTTACCTAGTGGGAGGGAGAACACTGTTGTACACAGCGTTCAAATCAGGTAAAATTATTACAAACTTTTCCAGAACCCCATCTGTAAGACTGACTTTTCTACCCTTTCTCTTCAGCTCGCAACAGAGGCCAAAGTCTAATTAATATTCTCCAACTTTTATCATCATTTTTTGTCAGCAGACCACCCCAAGAACACACTCCGAAGTATGAACTGTATCCACAGAAGAGACAGTTACAGTCTCCCTATTTCTTCTCCTCTCCTATACAGTGTGGCTTCCCAGTGACGTTTTTACTTCACACGTCAATTTTCAGTATTACAGAAAGAATTATTTTCATGAAACCTCCTACTCCAAAGAAATCACACCTGTTTAGGAGCTACAGATAAGGCCATTTTTCCTTGGAAATTATTTCCTTTCTGTCTGATTTCTCAGAATGCATTTTTAGGTGAGCCAATAAGCAAGGACTTGGAAAAATCTGTAAGGTTTTACTTTTTGAAAGGTCTGGACACTTTATGTACCAAATTTCAGAATGTTTGCCTACAAAAGCCAATGATTTTCCTCTAGTGGAGGTGGAGGAGTAGTGAAGGCTACACAATAACTGTGCCCCTTGCCATCTTTTCTAGAAATATATGGAATTAGTATAAACTGACTCCTCTGTTCTGCCAAAATAGCAACACTCCATTTACACTACATTTTCATTTACACTGCCTGTTTCCATTTCTACAGCAATGAGTCTGAATTTCACTATTAAATTCTTTTTACCTCTTCCTCCCTCAAATCAGTGCATGAGGTACAGTATTAGATTTTCAATTGGAGTTTACCATGTTGGCCATAATCATCTCTCTGCAAACTTAATGCAATGCAGTCATCCTGAATTTAAAGAAGCCTTAGATCCCCATGAAAATTTTCCAGCATTTACCAAAAAAATATACCTAGAGACTAGAAAACAAATAAACACAGCATTTTCTTTGACATTTGGGAGATTTCACGTATAGCTGATTTCTCTGCTGTTTGTCAATTCCTCTGCAAGTCTAATTAAAAAAGTTCATGTAATTACCCCAAGATTTACAAGACATTGCTTACCAGCCACTTAGAGGCAGAACTGAAATTAGCAAAAGGAAAAGGGAAGGCCCAAAGCATCTGTTCGACAAAGAGAAAGCTTCATCAGCTCTGGAAGCATGACTGAAACTGGCTGCATCTGGCAGTAAGATTTCTCCCACATTCCCATATCCTTCTTACAGATTGAAGGAAATATGTGTTACCTATACCCACCATCACATGAGTTTGGAGTCTTTGGTTTAAGGCAGTACAAAACACACTGCTCAAACACCTACTAGGCAAATTCACGGAAGAAAGATGAAACACAGGCTGTCAGCAGAATGCAATCAAGAACCATGATGAAGAATATGCAAGAAGTTTGTTAGATGTTTTCATTTTTTGTTTAACTTATTTTGTAGAGATACCTATTTCAATCCACACTAAATTATACTTAATATTTTTAAAAGTTGAAAGAAATGGTCAACTTTCTCCTGATGTTTCTTACAAATAAAATGTGTTCTTTGTGAATAAAGCTTTAGAATCTGCTCACTGAAAAGGAGCACATACTACAGATTCAGAAGCTTTTATTTTTCTATGAATACAACCAACGTAAGTAATTGGATGTAAAGGAAGAGGTTGTAATAAGATGAAGTAGGTGCCTGTATGTATTCAGGATGCAACAAATTAAAGGCTCAATTTCTCTCTTAGAAGCCTGAGCACCAGAAAAACCTTCCACATATCAACCCAAAACAAGACTTATCCAAGTCTACATATTTACTTAAGGCTTATATTTTGAGATTAAAGTCAAGCTGCTTCCTGGCTTTTTTTAAACACAGCATGATGGTGCATGGCATTAAACGCAACTACATCAGGTTCCCATCTAAAAGGAAATGGTTTGTGTGTCCTGTAAATCAAGCTTTGAAGCAAATTGTGTGCAAACAGAAAAAAAACAGCAATTGCACCAATTTGGCTTTTAATTTAAGCATGTGCTGTTTCCCACTATATGACTGGTTTCATTTAAACGTACATTTACCTAAGAAAGCACACAGCTTTTATGCAGATTTACCTGCTTTTATCGTTTCTACTTCTAACCAAAAGAACTGACAAAGTCATATGAAGTAAAGTTAGCTGACCTTTCACTGAAGATCACAGGTTACTAGCATACCCTTAACCCAGAACCTTTCCTTTTCTTTTTCTTTTAAAATCCCTTTCAGAATATTCTCAATAGCCTTTAAAGGAAAGTATCAATAACATACGAAAAAGAAGAGGGGACATGGATTACTCCCACAGAACAACATAATGGTGGGAGAATTATTTAGCATTTTTTTAAATGGTAAAAACATATACTACTACTATAAAATAACCAGCTCATTACTTTCTGATGTACTATAAAAAGCAAATGTCAGACAAGCATACAACTTTGAGACTTCATTTAATTCGTATTTACTAACAAGAACTAAAAAGAGGGTAGTACATTCCTTGTCACATGTCGTATCATCTGCTTTCCAGCTCACAAATTCATCATACTAGTCTCTAGGTTAGTTGCACGGACAGCAGATGAAGACAAAAAAGAGCAATAGAAGAACATAAAGGGAGCGAGAGGACAATATGAAGACAGATTCAGTCAAGGGTCTAATGAATACAACTTGAGTGTAAAAAGGATTTCTCCCCCTCCCCCCTCCATGATAACATACCAACTTGAATGCTTTTGACCACTGGCTACTTTTGTCCACCCTAGAACCAGATTCTGACAGTCATGAGGTACATATCTTTAAAAAAATATTTATTACTGCATGCACTGCAAGCGTGAATTGGTCTTTTTGGTACTGCCATTATTCACTATGCAGCTCTTAATACTCTTAAGTGACCATGTAAGCATATGCAGGAGTAAGCAAGTATTCTGTGAAATATTCTTCGTATTCATTCAAAATTACTTTGTTAAAGTTACAGAAGATAAAACAAACAAACAAACAAAAAACACCTCAAAAATAACGTTTGCAAAACTCAACAATAGGTTTTACGTTAAGGTTAAAGTTATCCCTTAATCAGAACAGACTGCTGTTCAATTCCTGGCAAGAGGCAGAAATCCGGTTTACAGAACTCAATGGATTACAGCAGGTTTAGCAGGAGGAAATCCGTTTTCGCTGTGAAGATCTACCTCTTGAAACTTTTAAATCCTCTCCTTTCAAAGATGTCATTGGCAGTCCCAACCTGCAACAGAGATTCTTCCTCCCACTTTACAATCAAATAACAGAAAAGATTTAGGATTTAAAGACTAAACAAAATCTCAGAATCTGTTTATGAAAGTTATTCACTTTCCACACGCAAATGCTATCACACAAAAAGTAAACGAAAAGCTAATGGATTCTTAGAAGACTGAGAGGCCCCAGAGAGTTTTAGGACTTCTCTACGCTACATGACAACATGGGCTATAGATTCTACTTGTCTTCATCTGCCTAATACAAATTGTCACACTTGATCAGCACCAAGTTGAAAGCACTGATCAGAAAGGGCATCTTTCTGAAAAGTTCAGAACTGTGCAAGTTCAGTGCATTTTAGACATTATAAGCAGTTTTAAATTACTTGAGAATAACGATGCCAAATGTAAGGAGGCTTTCCTCTTCACCCTCCTCCCATTGAAACATTGCGGATGCAAAGGAAAACAAAAGAAAGGAAGTGCATTCATCGCTGAGAGCGACTTGAGCAAAGGGGCTTTCTAAACAATGGGCCAGAATGATGTAGTTTGAGGTGGTGCTCCATTTTGGTGAAATAGTAAAAAAGTAACTACACCCTATACTCGATTGTTGTCACATGCTCTTTATTAATATACTTTCCGCCAAAAAAAAAAAAAAAAAAAACTAGCGGTTTAATACTTTATACAAAAAGAGTTGAGTTCAAACAACACACGGTACCAACATTTTGCCATAACGCGCACTCCATTTGGGATACGTCATTTTCTTGAGTTTATGAACGCCAGCGGAAAAAAGTCAGCCAAAAGCTGACTGAAAAGGGCAACGCTCCCTCCTCGCCGTCCCCCAAAGTGCGCCGCGAACGCCCAGACCGCCCTAAGCTGCCGAAACTTTCTCCTCCGGGTAATGGCCGTCTTTCGCCACCTTCAGAGCACCGCTAACGGGGAGAACGAGCCCGCACCGCTACCGCAGCTCCCGCCTCGCCCTCCTCCCCCGGCAAGCGCCCGGCC
>VWZL01004175.1:85007-167775 GCA_013396915.1 Stercorarius parasiticus
CCGCGGACCCTGAGGGCCCCCAGCCCCACCTCGGACCGGGGGGACGGGGAGGGGGCTACGGGTCCGCTGGTCGCCCCTTGGCGCAGCCGTGTCCGGCCCGTCCCTGAGGAGAAAAGGAGGGAGCGAACCCCCGCCTCGCGCCCCGGGAAGCCGCCGCCGGGTCCGGCCCGCTCGCCAGCACGGCCGGGCTGCCAGCCCGCCCCGGAGCACCGCCTGGCGGGCCGGTGTCACTCACGGCGCTATTAGCGCCGGATCAAAATACGCTTAGGTAAAAAAATTGTTTAAATGCAGTCATTAGGTGGAGTGTTAACCTGCGGCATTCGGATAAGCAGTCAGAAACGGCATTCCTATCGTGTGTCATTTCACAGCGTTTTCAGCTTGTTTACCTTGCTCCGTCTCATTTTCTTCCGATTCAAGGCAGGCAAGAGATGAATAACAAGTTTTCGTTTCCTTGCAAAACGCGGCAGTAATGACATACTGTGATAGCACTTTATAAGAAACTACCCCGACGGTATTTCCCACTGGAAGCAGCTGAGACAGGGCGGAGGGAGGACGGAGACCGACCCCGCCTGCGGGGTGCGGGTCAGGCCCTGACCTCGGGCATCAGGTCAACGAGGCAAGGAAAAAACTCCTCTCCGTCAAAAAATAGGTGCTGAAGCCAAAAAGGTTACATCTGAAAACACAGATTCGAAGGAGGAAAAAGGTATTGGACTTTTCTTATCAGCTAAGCTGCTGGTTAAACAAATCATTGATTTTTTTTTTCCAAAAGCTGTCATCACACTATTAGCCACAGTATCAACTGATTAGGCTATGTCATTAAAAATATCTTTCTAGATTTAAGAACCCAGTAGCTAGCTGAGTAAAATTGATTGCATTTTGTGTTCAAAAGCAATCACTGCATACATCTGTAGATTTACAAGGGGAAGTCTTGTCAAATACTAAATATCAAGAACAGCCCCATAAATATGCCTATGTATTTTCCAGCTAGGAATCCTCATCTGATCTTACTTAAAATTTGAAGGCAAAGCATGCTTCCCTCTTTACAAAACCAAAAGCGTACAAACTAAAACAGGCTGCCAGAAACTTGAAACAAAAGTGAAACACAAAGAGGACTAGTATTCCTTCTGCAAACATTTAAGAAATGGCACCAATTCCATTTCAGCTTTTCTTTGCATAATTACACTTACTACTTCAACAACAGAGCAATTGCTTTATCTAGCACTAATATCCTGATTAGATGGCTTTAAGGAATTTTTCAGTCTCAGAAGTCTAATTCTATGGAAAACACCACCACACATAACAGCAGAATCCATCTGTAGGAATATCCATGCTTTACTTACAAAATACAGGTATACCTGCAGATAGCCAGTTCTAATATATATGTATTCTTTTTCCACTGAAAACAATGCACCTCAAACCCCTTCCAGCAAGCAGGAAGGAAGAGAAAGGTACGTATCTTACTAAAGGACATAAATAGAAATAAAAACCAAGGTTAGTATTCACCGATTAACAGTCTAAGATGAGGATTATGACAATCACACCCTCAAATCTAGTACGAAAAAAATATTGATTTCCTGTCAGATTGCATCATTTTGAGAAGTGGTCCAGGTACATTCCATAGTAGTAAAACCTGCTAGGGGCAAAAGCATTTAGAACAAAAAAATGAAGGATTGCTGAAAGGATAACGCTGAGCAGTAACAGTTTATCTGAAGAATAGAGAAAGAAAAGGCTGCTCTATTTGCCGCCTCCCGCCCCCCCCGCAACTGCTTTTCTTCGTATGACTGAAATGCATTAACATTATTGTCGTACACTTTATACAATAAAAAAAAAGGAAATTTCAGCACTCTTGCTAAGCTACATTTCCGAGACCTCCAACCATATTATTTAAAAAAACAGTCATTTTTTAATCAAGAGTTACACAGTGACATTACTTGGACGTGTTTCCCCTTCTCTGTCTCTCCACGTCTCCAGCTCCAAGTGCATCCGTAAGACCAGGTCAATGGCTTGAATTTGGCCATTACCAATCTCAGTTACAGGATCAGAGCTGTATTTCAGTTCAGAAAGAAAGGAGAAGCTTGTACTGACCAAAACTCCAGTTCCACAAGAGGGAGACAAGAAAAATTAAACACACCGAGAGATTTACAGATTTGTAGGCCAGAAGGGAGTGTTGCAACCGTCAAGTCTGACATCCTCTGTAACAAAGGCTACACAACTCTCCTGAATTAATTTATTTTTGAAGTATAACCTCTTTAAACAGCATGCTGAACCTGGTGGAAACTTTTTCACTTTACGGAATCAAACTGAAAAGTGACTAAATCCCTCACCTCTGTGAAACAAAGGGAAAACGGAGTTATAGTAAGGATATACAGGTGTTTCCTTTGTGTTCCTCCCAATACTCCTTTCTCCCATTTCCCCTTCAAAATGTCATCTTTTCTTTCTTCTTTGTTAACACTTTAAAACTTTCTCCCAATCATTCACATCCACATGCCCTCACATTCTATCTTTTCTGTATTTCTCTGTTTCCAAAGAAGGCCAATGAATCACAATTTAAATGCTGCTGTTATGCTTCCAGTGAGGACAGCAAAAATGAATTTGAGGCAATAGCTAAAGATTGTCAAATTTTAAGGGTGAGGGGCAAAACCCTACTGTTTGTCTCTCATGACACACCACAGGTTTCAGCTGCAAGGCTGTTTGCATTTATATAACAAATCTAAATACATATTTACACAAGTTTTATTTTAATCACTGAAATACAAAACCTCCCAATGCACAATTTATCAATTCCTTTAAAAGTAAATAATACTGAAGTGTAGTTGGTTTTGTTCCAACAATCATTTTAGCACGTCTAACTATACATAACCAATTAATGTAGATGTACGAATTAAAAGTGTTTCATCCCATACAGCTGAGAGCTCTATAAGGCATGAAAAATTCTATGAATTCGTTACAACAGCAATCGTCGTATCACCAAGTAATGTATCACTGACAGGCACAGATGCAAAAAGGTCCACAACCTAACAAACCACCTCAAGTACCACAGAACTTATAGTTGTGTACATGGTCAATTTACAGAAATAATTATAAGCAGGCAAAACGAAGATGTCACCTACATGAACAAACTACAGACAAACAGGGTACAAGTATTACTTTGTTTTGCAAGAAGCTGGAGATCATTGGTACAGCTTCCTAAATAATACTGTAATGCAGGAAAATGAAACAAAGAGAAGACTCTCTTTCAGTGGAAGATGAGATTAATCCCAAGTAGAAAAGTACAAAACCACCCTTCAATGAAAAGTGTATTCACTGCCAATTCTAGAAGTGGCATTTTCCTAAGCTTATGCAGCAGTTTATAAAGGCGTATCAGACAGTACTGAAACTTAGTTCTGCCAGTCAATATTGTTTTCTAAGAGAATTTATAAATTACTGTGATTACTGAAATCACGCAATTAAAAGATAAAACCCCAGCATGTGAAAATATGTACGAATATGTAACTACAGTTTTACAATGCAGATTTAATTTAATTTTAGTTTTATGTATACATGTATCCTATGTGTGGCTACCACTTTCATACTCACTTGATGGCAGCATATGATAAAGCTTATTTATTACGCACCATGGAACAACTCACTCGTACTCTGCCCTCTAAACCTATCTCTGTCAGGACTATTTCCTATACCTTAAATACTCTACAGCACCAAATCGCCATCATCGAGTTTTTAAAATAATTATTTTCTTCCCAAATGTGAAAAATCTAATGCTTGGAATAGATAACAAGCAATGCAATAATTGCCTTACATTCTGATAACTTGCAATCCAAAAGAATTACCCAGCACTGGTAAAAAGGGAGTTTTTCATTGTATTTTTGTTCACTGATAAGCTATTCAGTGCCTGTTAGTAGAAAAATTAAACTATTGTTAAGTGCCATATTTTCAGAAGTCCAGGTAAGTGGACGCACTATAAATACAGATACCTGTATTTACAAGTACAGAAATGGAAAAATATGGACTGTTTAACACTAATTGCTATGGAGCCTTTCTCTAAGCACATTAGAGAAGAGAGAAACAGCTACAGCATACCATAATGTGCCTGGTTGGATGTTGTCGTTATAATGGTTTTGAAACAAACTCATGCAAACACTACTTTTGCATGTGTGAAAATGACAAAAACAGAAGCAGTTAACTTGCCAACCACACCTATGTGCATGCAGCACACACACAGAAGTTCATGCATCAAACCAGACTTAACCTCTGTGGCCAAGTTGAAGATCTTGATCCACATCTTCTCCATATATTGTTGTCTTCACATCACCACAAGTCATTCCACAATTACTATTTTATCACTCTGATCATTCAAGTTCAAGCTTTAAGAAACAGCTTCCGATTTCTATAAGTCTCCTGCCAGCAGAACTGTGGCAACACATGGTGCTGGATAAGGCTAATACACGACTGATAGAAAAAGAAGATACAGGAGACAGCTTTTAAAAAAGTTCTAACTGAAATACAGCACTGAAGAAAGGTGGGAGAAAAATGTTGTTCTCTCCTCACCCTCAAATGCCACCACCCCACTCCCACCAAAAAAAACCCACCTGATAGCATTGAAGAGGAGATCGCATCAGAGTCAAGGAATTTATGTTACTTATGACTGTGATCCTGCCAACTCCCAGGCAGCAGCTTACTACACCACCAAAACAGCCAAGCAATTGCCAACACATACTTTTTTGTTGGTTTACTTTTGCCAAACAGCAGCTACCACCTGAGGTGCTTTACTGGGCGTTAAGGGTTACTCTCCTGGAAGGCTCAGTTGCAGTTCATGTAACAAAGTATTGTTTCTCTTGGCAACACTGCACAGCCACAGTTTATTCTTCTTTCAAATTTCAAAGCTTTCATACCTTTTAAGACTACTTTGGATTCTAGAATGAAAAAGCTTAAGACAATTTTTGCAACTCAGAAATGCTTCTTAAACATTTACTTTGCACACATTTCCATATCTCCCTTTTTCAAGTTTCTCAGTGCAACAAGCTTAACATAATCACGCAAAGTATAAGCATGTTAAAAAAGTCGCAAAGGAAAACTGCACGAGGCTAGCTACAGATTTTAACAACAGGAAAACTGAAACATCAGAGTATGAACCGCAGAGGCATATGGCAAAAAGGCTTTAAAACAAACAAACAAGAAAGCCTAAAATCCCAATGCTGCATCAAGTTGAAATCTACCTAGAGCCTTCAAGTTCAATGACCTTGTCTTCTTAGTGAAAGACTTTTAATCTGCTCTCAGAGTGAAGCACAAACATCCTAGCAGATTCTTAACACAATGCATAGCAAGGATGGACCATTCATAATATAGTGTTCCTGTCTCACCACAAATGCAAAGGCTCACATAAAAGCAGCAGACATTCCTGATAGCCAAGCTTCAGTAGCCCAACAGTTCATCTTCCTCACTGCACATCGGAATAACTAAAAGCTTTCTATTCTACAGGGCTATTTGCTGCTGCAAGTAGAGGTTCAGACTGCAGCTCCAAGAAATACATTCAGTAGTAATCATTATAACCTGCTCACCATCCAAAGAAAGTGTGTCTCTTTCTCCTTGCAATCTAAAGGCAAACATCAGATTTAAAACAAAACAGCAAACACACAGACATACAGAAACCACATCTCAAACAGAAAAAGTTTGTCACATGTATGTTCTTGATCACAAAGGAGATTTATTTCATCCATGCAACCACAGAGACTTGCAAAAGAATATCAAGTCTTTTAGGAATGACACTTCAGATGTGACTCTCTAAGCTGTTCAGAGCCTATGGCAGTGTAGCTTCCTATCCACTATGAATGAAATGTGAATCAAATTCTGGCTACATCTTTGGCCATCTCCCAAAAGTGGAGCCCACTGATTATTTCTTCTAAAAACATGCCATAGGTCTGAAAGTTTTCAAACGCAAAAACTGTACAGTGAAGCCTTTTGAAATTACTTTTATGGATAGATTAGAGCAAGGGAAGACAATTCCACAAAGAAGTCCAAGGTTATCTTTCTGAATGGTCATAAGAGAAATTGAACCATGTTTATGTGCCACACCAAAATAATGATACTCTGCATATGAGTAGCAAATCATAACACAGAGACTACATTTCTATTCCATTGCATTCTGAAAATAGTTTCAGTTCCTAAAGGAATTTACCCACAGTGTTTTACATTGAGTTTCAAACACCCTATATAGACACACTACACTTTTGTCTATACCACATAAAAAAAAAAAAAAATCTGTAAAAACAACTATATCACCCAAAACTTTTCAACCCTCCTGTACATATATATCCACACCAAACCTTCCATACTGTCACTCCGCAATGCTGGGGGACAAAGGGATTTCATTAGAAATCATAATGGATACCAGATCATCATCAAGTGAAGTTACAGAAGCATGAAAGCAAAAGCCATGTATGATACCAGGAACTGGAAGATGTGCAGATATTTCTTATAGCACTTTGAAAAATCATTGTGGAAGTGAATCAAAATGAAGATAATCTTCAAAGAATTTTATACAGATCAACACCTAGCTATCTTACATAAATCAGAAACTAATAGTATGACTACCTACTGTTACATTCCCCAAGGGTCTTCTTTAATCCAATGTTTTTAAATGTTTTCTGAGGAAAAAAAGGGTTATGGAAACATGCTATCCATCTGCCTCTCACTCCTTCAAGTTCTGAAAGCTCTGTTGCTCTGTGAAGTGTCACTGAAATTGTCTACAGCATTGCAAGTGAGACATTTCATCAAAATTCGCAGACAAAATTGCCAGACCCACACTTACACTGTCACTGAGATCAGGGCAGCTGTAATCCACCCAAAGAAGCAGATACCTTTTTAATCTGTATGTACAGACTAGTGGACAGAACTTTAGCTCTAAGACATATACAGCAAGAATTTCCTCTCATACAGCCACAGGAAGGTTCATTTGTTTCAATATTAACAGGAAAGCATATTTAAGATATTTAAACAGGGAGGGAATATAGGCCAGCTTTATCACAAACTATCTGAACAGAGTAATGAAAATCCACCACTTAGTTTTCATTATTTGTTTTACAAGATCTCATTTACCCACAGAAGCTATGCAGTGATATCATACGAACTTGCACATTACTTTAGGAGACAGGGAAAGCAATTCTCCCATTTTAGAGCATTGGGAGCTAAAGGTGACTTGTTTAAAACTATCAGATAGGTAAAGACAATTCAATAATCCTTGTTAACATACATTGCAATTCTGACGAACTAATTCATTTAACAGAATCAAGTAACATCCATAACATCATCATTAACTACTAATAAGGCATAATAATTCATACACAATTTTAGGCACTGTAAATAATACATATTTTAATATTTAAAGCATAAAACTTACAGTATTTAATCTACACAGCCATTTATGCCCCTGTATACATTTGCCTAATATCTCTTTTAAGGGTTTAGAAAAAGCATGGAATAAATGCTCCATCTGAAACAATAGCTCCCTTTCAGAGCTCAACATGATAACCAGTACCCCTCAGGAAAAGAAAAGAGACATGCTTCACCAACCAAATGTTTTCAAGGCGCTGCTTCCTATGAGTCCCCAACTACAGCACTGAGAAGACATTGCTGGCCTGACAACAAAATTGTGAGCTCTTAGCAGTATTTCCCTATATCCCCCTTCTGTATTACAATCCTACCCCTGTACACAGAGCAAAGCACATTGCTCCTTTTACATCTCTCTTGTATTTCAGAAGTAAAGACTTTCAGGCAATATACACTGCATGGATTGACAGAGTGCTATTCAATTTGTGTTCCCCTTCACCACATTACACAAAAACACGTTCAGATAAGCCAGGCTGGTTTCCTGTATATCCAAGAGAGCACTCCAGCTACTAGATCCAGCAATGCATTAAGAGAGATTTTACTATTCTTCTGAGCCACTGTATATTACTCAGAATACACACCACGAGCAGGGAGAAATTCAAGATGTCTTAGTTCACAAAATTCTAATTCTTTTCTTCTAGAGCAGATAAATTTACATAAGTGGCAAGCCACAGGTCAGTCCAGGAGCACAACAATTTCTTACATATAAAGAAGTGACGTTGACTGGTTGTTTCATTAAAAAAAATAAATAATATTGGCTTTCTGATTATATCTTAAGGTTCTTGAAAATAAACTGTTTTTTCATACTAAAGCACATCTACCTTGCCAGTAGTCTCAATTATACATCTAAGTGCAGCCATGAGAAAAGGATGCACATTCCACGGACAGCGTAGGTACACACTGGGTTTTCATGCCACCTACCAGACAAAATCCTACTTGCACCAACCCATTTCTGGTTTAGCCATTCAGAAGGCTTAGAGAGGTAATAAATGTCATGAAAATATCAGAAGAAAAATAATCATTGCAGAAGTAAACTTATTTTTTAAATAAGTTTTAAATAAGTAATCAACCTCCCTTTCAATGACAGAATATATAGGAGAACATTGGTTACAACAGGTATTTCAACTTCAGTCATTTTTCCTTTTGCATCAAATATTGTGTTTCTATTGCAGCAAAAAGCACAGATGAATCACCAATCCAGGCAAGACAGCAAGCCCTCTGATTTTCCAACTTTTCCATAATTATACAATAGCATAAAAGAAATCTATTTCTGAAAGCACAGGCACATCATGAGTATGGTCTGCTTCTCTCTTCTTTTCAACAAGAGCTGAGAAATTACATACATACCAAAATACACTTCCTTTTTAAAAAGTTGCTGAACTACTTGTCTCAGTATTTCCCCTAGGAATGCCAAACAACAAACATACTGGAGTTATGCCATTTTAAATCTGAAGTTTGCAGCTCCACATATCTAGCCATGTTTTCACAGAACAAAGAAAAATAATCCTCTGAGTTGAGGCACTTTCTAAGAGTCAGCTCAACAGACTATGTTAGATTCTGTATATGGAAAAGGAAGCTAATTCTTAAAAAATTCTCATGGCAAAACAATAATAGCAATTCCACTCTGAATAATCCCTCCTAGATACTTAGAAGTTTGGTTCTCACATGAAAACAGTAATAGACAAGCTGCCTTCTATCCACAATTATTAAACTTTGGAAGAGTTTAAATTCTTGTTTTATTTTTAAACCACTCTGAACAATGATGCTTCTAGTCTTCTTTATCTTGATGCCCAATTTTCCCGTTTAGAACCATTTAATTTCAACGCTTGCAATAATGCAGTATTTTCTCAATGAGATAACCTAATGTACTTTCCCTTAAAGATGTATGATTCTTCTTAATGTGCTTTGGCTGTTCCTTCCACTCTAAGATTCAACACTTCACACTACATGGTCATTCTTCTTCTCAAAAGCACCCTCCTTCATTATATAGCGGTAGTGAAGCATTTCAATGTTCAAATTAATTCAGAAGGTAGTTCACCTTGCCGAAGTCCTGACTGCCCATGGCCTTAGATCCATTACAAACCAGACAAACTACGGAAGTTTGGAGTAAAAGGGAATGCTCTCCTACTGATCATTAGTTTTAATTTGCCCCATATTTGATAAGTAGCATACCAAAAACCATCACTGTTACAGATTTCTGGAAAAGCAGCATCATGCTAGGGAAGTCTGTTCAGGATATGCTTTTACTGGCCACATAATTAATGAAATACACTGAGATCCAATTCCACTTTAGTTGTAAGTTAGTTTCCTTAGTTAACTTGAGCTTACTCTCTTTCCTCCCTTATCTACAGCAGGCAATCTTAAAATTCAGGTTTTTTTCTTGCTACCAACTTTCATCCTTTTTCAAATAGATAACTTAACACAGAGAATTAGGAACCCATGATCAGCCAAGTGTATATTACTATCAAGTTATTCTGTGCATTACAAAGCCGATCATCATTTATAAATTTAACTGACCACATACTGAGTATCTTCCAGTGCACCACATAATTGCAGATATTCATCGATGAACATGAGGTTAAATGTATTCATGAGAGTGTGGCAGTTAACCAATCTCCTGCTGATTATTACATCTTTTACTCAAGTGACACTGGGTCGACTTAAGCACTTGTCTAGGTTTCTTAATCCCCACAACATGACGAAAGAAAATTCTTAATAGATGCAATGATCTTGCTGTACTATTGCTTTACTAAAAATATGATGGAACTGGATATAGACATATGCACCACAATAGGGCATATTGTGACAACAGAAAAAAGCAAGTAGAACGTTTTCAAGCTTTAATGAGACAAAACCAGAGTTGATGCTAAAAATCATCAGTGCACTGTGACAGTGTACAGAAGAGCGGAACAAACATGGTGACTGCATCTCACCAGTGAAATCAGAACGATTTAAATCACTGTTATATCTACCCAAGGGAGGGCTTTCCAGGAATATTAACAGATAATGTAAGGTTAAAAAAAAAAAAAAATTCAAAGCCACATACCCACCTGCTTCCACAGGACAGAAGCACAGTTTACAATAAGACATCTGATTCTACATGAATGTACAATAAAGTTGGACTAAAACCCAGAGATACAGAGATACCCAGCAGCACATGCCAAGGCCAAACTGTGGCAGTCAACCCACTTACAGTTTTTAGTCAGTAAAACCGCATCTGCTTTTAAACCTAGAAACATAAGATATTAGAGGTACTAGTGCATCATCCAACAAAAAAAGTAGGCTCTGCAGTATGTTCTCAAATCAAAAAATGCCTGCAGAAAAATCCTTGCTATATACCTTTGCGTGTTTGGAACTAAGAAAAATAAAAGAGGAGGAACTTCAATTCCCACCAGACAGATCAGAATAAACTACATTTTCTCACACCACTCCAGTGCCTGTAAGTTGGCAGTGTCATTCAACTCAGTTTGAGTCTCTTTGTTTTGACAGTTATGGTCATCATCAGAACCATGGGAGTACTTCAGCTTGAGGGATGAGACTTACTGTTCCCATGCTCTCTGCTTCTATCCTCTGCTACAGTACAATCACTTTGCAGGTACCATAAGCATGAGAACATGTTGACGTACAGAAAAGAAAACAAAAATGTCACTTCATCCATTTTAAAATGTGCTGTATCTAGTTATCCCTTAATATAAGGATGCTGCCCCACAGCAAAGAAACAAGCAGAAAGGAACAGACCTCATCAGCTTCCAAGCAAAGTCCACCCTTTTAGGTGTTTAGAGTTTCAGTATTTGCACTTCTGTTAAATGAAAACTGCCACAGCAGAAATCAAGTTTTCTACAGTGATAATTACTCTCAAGCAGGATCAGGAAGAAAACTTCTACAATGCTCAAGATTTCTTGACATTAATCATCTCATCCTAATTATGCATAGATACGAAATACCTAAGACTATGAAGAACAGTGAGAGAGGTCGAAACTGCCCCATAAGAACTCCAAATAATGCCCTAACCTACTGCTACCTACCTAGGGAACACAGGGACCAGTCACTTTGAGGTTATCAACACCTCTTACTGTGCCTTCAGATCCTGAATTCAGACTTCAGGTCCTGAATTCAGACAGATGTGTAAATAATGATTTTCCCACACTTAGAACGGTATTCCCCCATGCCTACTTGTTCTCATTTATTTTAAAGTCAGAGCTGTGAGTGACATTAGTTCAAAATTTTATCACATACTTCCAAGAGTGGAAATCAGACCATTAACAGCAGATTTGTCCATCAGCACACTCTCCTCAAGCAAAGGAGAACCCCCTTGCAACTTGTTATTAAATATTTTCTCATTAAATGTTAAAAACTATAGATGAATCAGTGTCTGAATTAACATGTTAACTGACTAGGCAATGAAACCACAGCAGGCAGCTTTCTTCAGCTTTTTGTGATGGGGATCAGGAGACAGCATTATAGCTACATTTTCCTAAATCCATCCCTGTGTCAGTCATTTTTCCAGTCTCTTCTCTTCCTGCACTCCATGTCCTTTATTACCTCTTTATCCCATTCCCATTTCCCTCCCTATAAATCCCTATAAACCCCTATAAAGGGGTGGCAGAAGCTTTTGATCTAAGGACAAAAAAGTCCACCACTATATTCCTGAGTCGTATTCCTTGTTAATCACAAATTGTAACATTTTATGCAGTTATCCTCTAAGCGAAATCCGACAACAAGCTGAGAAAGCCTGTATTCCCAAAAAGGCATCTAAACTTCAAACACTATAAATGATTACACATAAATTTCTTCTGGTTGCATAATTCACTGCCAAACCACCATTACTCCCTTGTTTCTCATGTGGCTAACTTTACAAGCATGAAAGTTCACGGCCTCACTTTTGAATGACTTTCCACTCTTTCCAGTTTTTTCTTTTTAAGAGATATTGGCAACACAATTCCAAATGACATTTTAAGATAACCATCACTAACACCACATACAGAGAACTTAAATATCACAGCAGACAAGCAGAATAAGCTCTTATTCAGAGTCACTACTAACATAGTCAGAAGCTTCAGTTCAGGGGGTGAAGCACTACATTTAACCCACCTTACTGATCTCAACTGTGCAGATTCTGCAGACCAAAGGAAAATCTAAAAGAATACGGTATGCTCATCTGACAACACAGGCTAAAGAAGACAATTTTAACAGCCCTGGCTTCTTTGTTATCTGTAAGTAGAAACTGGTCCTAGTGAGCCTTTTCACTATTCAGGGAAAGTCTAGAAGATAGAAGCATGGTGTTCGTGTGCAAAATAAGGATGTATTGCTAGCTCATACATTTGATCTCTATTTATACAATACAGAAGAGAATTATACTTACATCCAGCTCTAATAAACTGTGCAGAGTACTTAGAGTAACATTTCCTTTGAGTTCTAAGACATGGTCACGTACATCCTGTCAGTCGGAAGCTAACCGAGGCTGACGGGAGGCGACCTACTTCACTGCAAAGTGAATATGTTTGGAAGATATGTTGGATATGCTTCCAAGACTTTTTAACATAGGTCAGTCTTCTATGAGAGATTATTATTTTAGCTACTCTTCTCACTATTCTTTAACTAATGATTGCAGCACAAGATGCATTCTCAACTCTAAGAAATTGAAAGCTCTCTACGGGAGCAGAGTTAACCCCAACCATCACCACTTCTATATTTCATCCACAAAGAGGGAGCAAAAAAAGCACCAGAATTAATAAAGCCATTAGTTTTAATCAGACAACTTTGGAAAGGAGTCAAACAGAATCTAGAATTCTGTCAAGAAAATGAATCTACAAATGTGTTTTAAACCCAAATGTGCAGTGATTATTTTAAAAATAATGATACAGACAAATAGAGATATATCTATATTTGTGAAACAGAGCACCCAGTCATCAACTTCTGGCATCAGTTTGTCAGAAAGCATTACCGTGTCATGGCTCTGCACCAGGTCTACTCTAGGCTTTTCTGTGTACAAATATTGAGTATAAAGGAGTGCTTATGAAGATGGATATTCATTTCCC
Source organism: Stercorarius parasiticus (assembly GCA_013396915.1). Lineage (NCBI taxonomy): Eukaryota > Metazoa > Chordata > Aves > Charadriiformes > Stercorariidae > Stercorarius > Stercorarius parasiticus. Next base: position 98,429 of record VWZL01004175.1, read on the forward strand.
TCTCTCTACCACTAAATTAGAACTAACTACTGAATTAGAACTGCAATTAAGAATTTGTTAGAAGGCAAATACAGACAAAGAAATATGAATGCAAATACATATTCATGGATAAGGAGTTACTGAAATAAAATACACAAGGGAGAACACTCTAGTCTTAAAAGCTAGAAGCAACTGAAGCACAGAAAACCTGCTACAATTACTTGGCAATTTTAGCATTTCATAAGAATAAATACTTTCCATTTTAAAAAGATTCTCAGTGATTAGTGTTAGATGTTGAGCTGGTTTTAAGTCAAACAAGAATACGGCATTCAAATCTATACAATGGGTTAGCATTCAAATAACCTCCTCAGTTCAGACTCGGTATTTCTGAAATCTAGTTAACTATTTTGGGGAGATTTTACAGATAGGCCCAAGATTAGCTACTTAAGCAATTTCTATTATATCTTCTTCATGCTTCTCACAAGTGCCATCCTTGTACATGCTCATTAACTTGCAGAGTATTAAATAGCTGCTCACAGACACAACGAACAGTCTTAGACATTGAAGACCTGAATTCCTGGACAGGAAGAGATAAAATTTAAAGCAACCCAAGTTTCAGATGCAGGTTCCTCCTGCTCTCTAATAAGTTTAAAAATAAATTCAGTTATGCCTGATACTCATTAGATAAAAATGAATACAGTCAATTAATCATTTGAAAAATTCCCTACATTCTGAAGTGAAGCATTTAAATAAAGGCCTTTTTTAAAACTATGTGGTATGCCCAAGCAAAACTGATACTGTCATTCACTTATCTAACCAATTACTGTTTCTAAAGAATGTATTTTATTTGTTTGCAATCATTTATTATCTAAGCTATAATTTTGCAGCTTCTCAGGCAACAAATGGCTGTCTTGCATCTGGGGAATAAAACATACAAAAGGGTGTTGGTGTGCTGTTTGAATACATGCAATTACTGGTAGTTACATTCTAATTAGCATAATTAGTTTTGAAACAGTTCTCATAATAACTGTCAACATTATGTCAATTTATCTGAAGTCAATGGCATATTTAACAGACACAGTCATTTTCAGTATTACACTATTTAAAAGAAAGGAGGCAAAGCCCTTTCTGAAGTAAAACTTCTTTTCATAGACAATGAACATTTTTTTTTTCCCTTTCAGCAACCCATCTTATAAAACAGCACTTTCTAAAATTACCACCCTCCAGCTTCCGTAAGACCATTCTTACAACTTAACACTGATAAAGTAGCAACAAAGAGCAAATATAACAAAATACAGATGCGTGCAAATTCGGTCTTCTGTTGTTTTGGAGAAGAGAACGATATTTGGGTGGGGAGGGAGGGCAGGGTAGGCCGATCAAGAGGTAAATCTTGAAAAAACTAAGAAGGTAAACAGTATGCTAAAAAGAAGCAAATGCTTCTAGTCATACCTAAAACACCCCCTCACTGCTTACTAGGAAAGGGCATAAGCCATTCCTAATGGCCAGTTTTACCCTTTTTCCAGTTTTGGCAAGTTATTAGGTACTACTTAGAAGTAGTCAAAGATGTTCCATTATTAAACCAAGTAAAAATTCAGTCATTTCACTGACATCTTGCAAGCTTCCAAGAAGAAATAACATGCCTTTCAGAGTTTGCTTTACTTCATACCATGAATATTCATCTTCCACAACAGAAGGAACAGCCAACCTATGCTCAGTACTTGCCATAAAGCTGAAGTTACACAACTAATCTTGACTGAATTTAAAAGCCAAGTGTATTACGATGTACATGTTTCATTTGAGAATCTTGTTTAGAGTATGTTTTTATTATGTAGAAATCTCAAAAAGCAAGCTGACATTCAGCAGTCATGAAATATCCTGTCTTAAAAAGTTCTCTGGACTGTAAGAAGTCCTTACTCTGTTTTGTTTTTTTTTTTAATTTATCTAAAACAGATAAACAAGATTAAAGACTTCATGCCTCTTAAAGTAGGATATTACTTTTTTATTAAAAAAACACACACAAAAAAAAGACACCACAAAGATCCAGAACAGGAGTTTGATAATAATCCATGGTGAAGATAAAGCAAATCTACCCAATTCCCCAAATCTACCCAAGTTTTACCCAATTAATTCAGGTAAATTCTTTTCCTTTCATCACATTTATCATCATGTATCATAAAGGCACCTTATGTTCAGGTTTCTACTGTTTTTATTTATGCAGCTATCCAGAAAAAGTTAAGTCAGGAACTTCATTCAATCCATGCCACTCATCTGAAACTGTCTGAGCAATTACTTAACCATTTTATAGGCAGAAAGATAAAGTAATTGCTCAGACAGTTTCAGACTCCTTACCATAATTTTAAGCACAACAGCTTATTAGAATGGAATATTAACAAAAGTGGCTTTATTTCACTTTATTTTTAACTATTTGCCCAAAATTCTGCTAGCAGTAATAAAAATTAACAAGTCAAAACAGTAAGTAGTAACAGTATTTGTAAACGCTCGTGGAGTGGCAAGGGGGCTGGGCGAGAACAGAATTACACCCAAACTTTGGATACTGAATGAGGAAGAAACTCTAAGTTAACTCCCAAATCACTTCAGTAGAAAAGCAGCCCTTTCAGGGGCCCATTCATCATACCCTGAAACAGAGGCCTGAAATCAGGCAAGATGATGGGTCAGCCTATAGGGCAAGGAGATTGAGGTAAGTGACCTCTACCACAGTTCCCTACACTCCCACAAAACTCAGCACTGAGACACACACTCTGAATTGCCTTCCAGAAGCACGTGTTATGCCTCACTGACTATAGAGAGGAAGAGACTGACCAGGCCAACACTTGATCTGCGAGAACAGCTCCACACCTCAGCTCCACCTTTCTATCTAGCATTGAAAGCATTCTGTATATTTTCTTAATGCTTCTAAGTCCACGTCAATACCCTCTGCTGACTCCCATTGTCTGCGTGACCACCACAGAACCTGTCACGGATAGCTCAACATGCTCCTGCCAGAAGTAGAAGAGTAACAAGACTATCACTTAGCTACCTCTGAATTAAGAGCCCCCAGCAAATCCAATACACTGCCTATTCATCTGAAAATCAGCCTTCCCCTTACACATTTTTAACCCACTTACATGGTTCTATACAGAAACAGTATTTTTAACTTATAACCCAACTGCCTATATTGCAGGAGTGAATCATGCATAGCTGTTGATCTCAATCTAAAGAAACACCTGCAGCCCATTTTTAATCAATACTCCGAAACTCACTTAAAAATCTATAATTTCCCACAGAAAGGATTTACATCTGACACAGTAAGTAATCTAGGGCAGTTTTTACAAATTATTGACAGCAAAAGGGAAAAGTAAGTCTTTTGTACCTTGTATGCAATTCCACTAAACACTAGAATGTATCTTTGAGCTGCTCGCTTGTCATTCTTGTCTGTACTGGCACATAATCGCTGCTCACAGTCAGGTCTACATCAGCTGGGTATCAGCCCCAGCGAGAATAGTCAGCCCCAGCAGAGGAACTAATAACGGGATAATATTTTTTCAGGTGAGACACTACATTTAAAATGATTTCAACTTAGACTGAACAGTTACATGGAAATTCTTCATACAAATATCTTCTACATAAGGTCAAACTCTCCTAAATAGTATTAAAAGTTCCCATTACTGGAATGTAACAATAGGCCTTCCAAAATCAACTCTGTCAAAGCACAGAACCAAGACCAAAAAAAAACTCTGTAAAAACAAAAAAAAAAAACAAAAAAAAAAAAAAAAAAAAAAAAAGAAGGAGAGGGAGTGATCCCTAACTTCACTTACAGTGAAGCATTTGTCAAAGGAGGTTTAGGAAGAGCTCTGCCTGTGTGACAATGTAACATTAACCTCCTTAGGAGGCAAGTCTGATCTGCAGTTCCGTATACGAAATAAATGCTTCTGAAGAACCTGCAACTCTACCCCATGCACAATCTGCTCGGACCTGCATAGAAGGCTCTCGTCTGCTTTTGCAGCAGCATGAAAGAAGCTGTAGCCAGGCGCAGATAAAAGATGTGGAGAGACATGAAGGAAGAAGTGTGTGGCAGACATATATGCCAGAAAACTCAACAGGTGATGAGTGAAAGGCCCTTAAGGAAGCTTGGCTCACTGAATCTTTCATTAGCCTTGTTTTATGACCATTTAAAATACTTTGTGTCAAAATGATGCTAAATCTTATTGTTCCTATAGTTTAAGCATTACACCAAAACAAAAGCACGATGTTGCTATTAGCATGACACCTAATAGTTGCGCAAAAGAGAATCAAATAGCAACACAGCACTTGTTAATTAGATCATCAGAAGAAATTATTTTAATTCCCAACTACAGAAAAGAAGGAAAAAAATGTACAGTTTTGATGCAATTTAAACTGATTTCTGATCATTCATTTACTTTCCTTTTCAACTATATATAACCCAAACACTTCCTTCACAACGAACTATGTTTCTCCTAACAAACCAGAAAACAAAAATATATAGGTTGATACTTAGTTCTGTGGAAAATATTAGGGCTCAAAGCATAGAACTTCCAACAGAATGAAGGGCTTATAATAAGCATGGAGTCCAATAAACCACATCTTCCCCAAAGAGCCACAAACAATCACCACCACTAACCACAAACCATGATTACATTTTTAAGTGCAGGTTTGTTGCACTTGAAGTGAAATACTATTTCAGATACAGTCATGGAGAAACCAGCCATCTACATACCAATATGATATGAAAAACTGACATAGTGGTATCTGTTCAGCATTGTCTGATCATAGCCTTCTTTAACCTGAACATTATGTTAATTTAAAAAAGAAAAAAAAAAGGCAACTTTTCCCTAGAAAGTAAACATGGTTCAGCAAAGTTTTAATAACCATCCAAAAGGCAGAAGGCGAGGGAGGCGGGGGGGTGTCTGGGGGGGTGTGGAACATTAATAAAACTTGTCTGCTTTTTTATACAACATGAAATATATTCATTAAAGTAATTAATTGAAGAAAAGTATCGGCTAGCGTACAGGACCCTGCATTAAATTTCATCAGTTCTTAACATCTTAATATAGAGAAGCACAAAGCAGCATAATGGATGCTTGAAATAAAAAAGCTGAAAGTTCAAGTGTATGAGGCCTCTTTTTCCACTTCTCTTCCCTTATCCCTTTATCCAAAAGACTTAATTAAGCTCATGTTTCATACACCCATGTTCTCCTTAGGACAGAGTCCTGAAGAAAGTGGAAACAAAGACATTCATAGAAAAGAATGCTCAGGAGAAAGACAGTTGCCTTCTATCACTGTTTTAAAAAGCATGCCCTTTTTTTTTTTTTTAAGGAAAGAAACCATTTAAACACAAACAGCTATATTAATGCAAAATTCAGCTCAGACTTTATGCAATATCCAGTAACTCAATTCAGAGTTACTGCTACCATAAACGTTTTTCAGCTGCACTCAACATATTAAGTAACGTTGTATGCAGGAATGCATTAGGAACTTTAAAAATGCAGCTTAAGGAGGAGAGGTTCATCTGGAAATAAACTCTGGTTTGATCCCCATCCTCCCACCAATAGATATAGAGACGCAATAATTTTTTTTGTACGCTCCTAGCTTTGAAAAAAATTACTCACCAAACTAGCAGTAAGTGAAGGTGCTGACTGCCCAAGAGCTTGGTAGTGCATGCGAACAAGATTAGAGGTTTCTGTAGGTTGCCACGGCTGATGTCCAGTTGCACTGGGAAGCAGATACTTGCCTGTCAAGTTAAGAAAGAATGTGTTAAAATATTAGATGTTGGAGATGAAGCAATGCAATGGACAGAGGTTAATGTAAGATAATGCTTTTACCATTCTATAACAGTTGTTTCTTTCACTGCAGCCCTGACCAGAGGGTATTCCATCAAAACAGAATTCCTACTATTCACTTGCTAGTCCTTCACATCAGCCTTCCACAAGCCACACTTCTCTCAGGCAAATTACATTTTTTCAATATTCTTACAACTGTACCTTTTTCCTACCTAGATATACAATTAATGCAACAACAGATGCAAACATCCAGAACAGTGGGTCTGAACCACAGAAACACAAATTCTGAAGACTAGGCAAAAAAAAATAAAAAGGTAAAAATAAAAACATGCCACTATCTGCCCCTCGAAGGAAGAAGGTTCTGAGTCCAAGGTACAAAGTGAGAATTATTGGAATAAGGCACTTATTATATGGTTAACAATTACACCACCCTGTCAGTGGGCAATACTCTGCTTCTATTCCAAAATTTCTTATAATCTACCTAATTTTCTTATATCTACCTAATAGGAATCACTCAATTACCAAGAAAGTATCCTTATGCGGCATCCCAAGTAAGGGGAGATCCCCAAGGTGTGGGCATCAGGCCCTCAGGGAGCAGCTGATACACCCCTCCGGTGGCTGCTGTGCTCACTGCCCAGTGGTGTCATTTTGCTGTGGCCAGCAAACTCAGGTCCACGGCAACAGAAGGTCAGACCCCCCCAGTCAAAGCACTGCCACTCAGTCTGGATCATCTCCCCACAAGTAGTAATTAGGCAGAAAGCACCTCCGTCTCAGGAAGCCCCTGAGCTGCAAATCAGCTGCAGGAAGAATACTCAGGGATTTATATTAAGAGAACAAGCATGTAGTGAGTCTGTTTCTTTTTGCTTACTTTCAGCCACTGTCAAGAAACAGGACAAGAGGTTATAAACTGGTCTTAGCAAATATGTCCACCTTAAGTTCTTAGTTATCTCTGAAAACTATGCAAAAGTGAGACAATCACACTACTAAAGCAACTGAGTTCTCTTAGAAGACCAACAAGCTGATGCAATGCAACAATTCAAATGATTTTTTTTTTCTAAATCAAATTTACATTCAAAACCACAATGCATTACCAAAACCATCTTCCAAACCACACAACTTAAGCATTTGTTCCCTGGAATTACTAAATCCCACCTCATTAATCTTGTCAACTCAGAGAACTATGGAGTGGGTATATGCGTGACACAGGATTTAGAATCATAGAATCATGTTAGCCAGCTAGCCAGGGAAGGCTCAGGTTTGCCAGGAAATCAAAGGCCTCAGCTTCATAACCTTTTTAACAGCAGATTCACGGAGTTGCTGAGGTCTCTGGAAACTGTCTGTCTTGAGACCTAGACAGTTTCCAAGCAGCAGCACATGATACTCTTTTTAGTGCTTCCCAATTAGTCTTCAAAATGCGCTATTGTTCTTTGTTACACTGGTAAAGCAGAACCCATAGACATTTTTCACCCAATTTGCTAACAGCTTGCCCGAGACTGGAAGAAAAATGTGCAACAAAGCTGTGGTTTCTTGCCCAATTACGCAGGATAACATTTTCCAGAACTGGAAAAACTGAATTAATTTCCCATCTGCTGTCTCTGCCTGTTTCTATCAAATTCTGGTTACCTTTGTACATAGACTCCCACCATTCTCAACTAAAAGGATGCCATAAAAAGCTTAAGGCATTGATTGCAATGTCCACATCTTTGATATTCCATTGATGTCAATCCTGGAATATGCCAGTGACATATGCAGTCAGTTACAGCTTATATTTATCACCTCAAAAGAGTAATTCCTTCTCATACAGGCAGGAAAAGGAGAATTTAAAAGTGAGTGGAAAAAACTAAGTTACACATACCTTGCATTTAAATGGGTACGTTTTATTTCTTTAATGTTTTCCACATCAAAAGAGGTCTACGCGTTTTCTTTACTTGCTTTTTGACTCCGCTCCCAAAAGTCAATGGTAAAATGAGGTTCTTGGGCCCCAATTACAAAAATCTCTCAGGCTAGAACACAGACTACAGACACTGTAATGAAACTCTGCAAGAAAGCTCCTAAATTCCAGCAAAGTTAAGACAGCTCCAAAGAAGACATCGTAATCACTGATAGTTACGCCAGTAAAATGCTTTGGCAGCACCTATTTTGTCAAGTAGACATACATTACACAAATCCCTCTTAGAAACTCTGTGTTGACCCACTCTAGAAGCCACCAGGAAAATTACATTAAACAATTTGCAACTTGATCATTGTACCATACTCTTTAGCGCACTTTATCATCATAGGAATCAATACTTGAAAAGCAATAGTTTTCCTCTGATTGTTAGAACAAAGGAGAATGAAAGCAAGAAAGAAATCTGTGTTAATAAACCTTGTTCTAAAACTAGGGAAAAGCATCACTCTGGTTAACCAATGTACTTTCTAGTAGGGGGTTGAAACTAGTCTCAAATTCCCTTGTCAGACACTAGACCTTTCCCAGGCTGCACTAATTTTCATTTCAGGTGAATCTCACTGAGCTTCCCAAGGAAAAAAAAAAAAAGTGGAAAGCAATCATTTGTATTTTATCCACAATTTAATCTAGTTTTGTTGTAAGTTTCAATCCCAAGCCAAAAAGGTTTACATAACAAGCCAATGAAATCCTGAAGGAGAAAGGCATATGAGAAATAAGTGCTATTATTAATGCTCATACTTACTTTTTGTTTTAAATGGGAGCCAGACCCAAAACATGGAGAGTTAATATTGTGATTCCTGTTCGTGTCAGCCACTCAGCAGAGCAGAGCACTCTGAACCTTACCATGTGCAGGGCTCTGCTGACACAGAACATCTCTAACAGCCACCTTTTTTCTTTGTCCTTTACAGGCATCTATATTTTACCCAGTTTTTATCTTGCTCAAACATCTGAAAGAGAGTCTAAGATATTTTGGCACAGAGGCTAGAGGAGAGGCAATCCTACTCTTTACAAGAACAAAATCTTGTACCAAGGCCTTCCTTCAACTGCAAGATTTTGCCTGACTGACAAGAAAGCAGAGTAGATTAACTTAGCTTCAGAGCCACTGTCTGCACTGTAAGAATTCACTTAATATTCCATTATTTCTTTTGCAAGATTAACATCTAGAAATATTTAAAATAACGTTGGAGGGCCTGTGGGGTAGCTTATTAGGCACTTGACACAATCAAAATTGCCAATGAAAACATGAGCATGTGTGATGCTGGGGTGATCTCTCCTCCCATCTTTACCCCAAACAGAAGCCTTGAGGGCACCACAGACTTCACAATGTACTGAAACTAAGGCAAGAAGAGTAGCATGCTGTCTGGAACTCTAGTTCTTCTTTTCATAATACATCCATAGATGCTTTTAAACATGGAATTGGCGTATAATAAATATGCTTTCTATAGAAGCAAAAATAGCCATGGCTTGTGCGAAAAGATGGTAACAGATAAATCTCTTATCCAAGAAAATAACACTAACCTTTATGCAGAAAGGCACTACCAGAAGATTAGCAGTTACCAACAAGAATGGCAACTGCAACAAAATATTTGGAAAACAACAACTGTACAACTGTACTTTAAATACTGTGCTTCTTAAAATAAGAAGAGTTGGGCATACTTCACAGGAATGCAGTGAAGCTTTTTCATTTCCAAAAGCAAATGGAACATCCAGATCTTACAAAAAAAAAAAATTCTTCCAAAACTCAGTCCACTTTCTTTCAGGGATTAGGGTGCCACTGCACTAAAACATCACACAATAAACAATTCCTGCCCACAATAAGTTAGTCAGCAACTCTCCCTGGATTCTTCCATTTAAAAAACTAATTAAATCCCTTCAGACTACCCACTCCCCCTTTTCCTTGATGCTATAGTACTCCTACCCTTTTTCCTGCTAGCTTCATTCAAAATTGTATACATTTTCCCCCTTTTACATTTTCTTTAATAGCCCCTTGAATTTACACATATCCACACTTTTCCACGCTGTTAAGTGATTTAAATATCAGTATTGCACATGCAATTTAAGCTGAAATTCATTATTGATCTTCACGCTGCATTCATTTCTGCCTTCAAGCTTAATGCTCCAAGCAGCTACTTTCCTTTTTGAGTGAACTGACTCATGGGGGTCAGAGGGGAAGACTACACCCCAACTGCACCTCATCCCTTCCATCTTAATTGGGCATTTTGTCCCATACACAGCACATAAACACTCCCAGTGTCCAGGGTAATCTCCATCTAGCAACAGACCATTGCCACACTGGTTGTAATTTTCTTATTACTTTCATTGGCTATTGATACAGATGAGTCACCTATTGACACAGGCCCCCTGCTGCTCTCCTATTCAATCCCAAGATGGCCTTTGACTTACTCCCATGCCTTCTGCAGAGGCTTTGCTGGCATCTCTGCCACCCTTCCTGTGCCTGAAACTATCAAGACAGCCTGAAGTCACAACACTTTTTGTAACCAGTGGCATCTCTTCCCACATCTGAGTGTAATCCCGTTACTCCAGCGCATTTATCAAAATGCATTTTGATGGAAGGTGACTTATGTTTATTACGTAATGGTAATAACTTAGCATTATTTAATGGTATTATCTAATCGTTGGTGGACATAAGGAATATATCACTGGAGTTCAGTGTCATCTTGCCCTTGAACTTAGCTCTCATATATCTAGCTTCCTTTATAATGGATATTTGTAGAAAGTCCAAAGAGAATCTTTGTTACTTCTTACTTCTGTTGCATCCACTGTGTGCATACTTGTTGTATGCCTTACTGTATAAGGCCAAAAGAGACCAAAAAACCACACACACTTCCTCAAAGATCAGTCACAGAAGGTGGGCTTTGCTTTATTCTAATTAGAAAAATCTTTCCTACTGTTGAAGTATTATCTCCTTCCTCTCTCCTTCTCAAATCCATATCCCAATGGGATGGCTGAGAATTACTAAATGAGCTTAAATTTAATACCTATAAATCTTCCATTTTCAGTTATAATTTAGAAATTACTTGCCTCAAATCTTGAGCAGTCTGATGCTTTAACAACTGCATATGATGGAGAAAACCTTCTGGCATCCAAATGCCTTTACAGAAGTACTTAGGACAGTGTAGATTGCACTGCTGGAAAGTCTGTTTTGTAATCAGTCAAAACACAAAGATAAATACAGAGCAAGCATCCTGAAAGTTTTTGATGGAAATAGTTTTTAAATTAAAATATTAATAGCAGTTCTCAATTACACAACTGTAAGTGGAAGACCAGCATGTACTTTGCTAAAATGGAAGCATCTGGATTTGGGCTGATGGTAACTATGAACAGTTAGTCCAAAGGAGAAGCTGTGCACATGATCACAGTGTGCCACAGACTGAACTGAAGCAAGCATCAATGTGTTTGTGTTAGCTGCTGTGAAATAGCAGCCTTAAAAACAGCCTCTTGCCATCCTGACACCATTAAGGCAAGGGCCAGGAAATACTTATTTAACAATTTTAATAAATCAATTATATATATTTGTGACGTAAGTACAAGATTATTTAAAAACAACCCAGAAAGCTAGATTCTTCTCCCTCACTGCTTTGAAGTAAAAAAAATAGCTGATCTTATCTCTAGAACTGACTTCTGTGGTCAAATCAGATTCGCCAAGCACGGTTTCAAGTGGGCTGCTCGTTCTGCATCTCTCTTTGGGGAGCCTTATGATCATGAGCTACCCCAGAGCAACAGGAACGAGCCATGGTCGAAGACAAAACTGGACCCTACTGCAGATCGCTCTGGGTCACAGAAATGCACAGAAAGGAAACACAGCTGGGTACTTGTCCCTCTTCCTATTCCTTCTGCTTTTGTCCCAAAAAAACAGTTAATTGACAGGTCTCACTGCAAATGGAGGAACGACTGAAGCCACCCCTCTGCCACCTCGGCTCCCCAGCAGCAGCCCCAGCACATGGCAGAGCAGCCACGCCACACACAAACAGCCTGGGCAGCAGGGGCAGCAGGAAGCGGAAACCAAAGCTGGGGGGCAACATACCGTCACCTCTACTCCCTCCCACAGATACGTGAAGCCTCACTACAGCTTCAGAAACCTGCCAGGTGAGAGACGAAGAGCCTCCCACATTAGTATTTTACCATCAGGTTAGAGCACTCTTGCTTTATTGCTTCAAATTTAACTGCTGCAGACAGCCCAGCTGTAGGAAATGGTGTGGAGGCTGTAAATTTTAGGGTCTGTTCTCACATCAGAAGGGGGAGGGGGATGGAATTAAAGCCCATAATTCCCATTAGCAGTAATTGGAAAGTAAAAGAATTTTAGATGGATTTAAAGACATCATTAGGAAACTTTTCAATATTTTGCCTATTATTTTACTGTAGCTGCATTGACAAACTTTACTTAAATTTCAAATGACTGCCAGCAGGCAAAAAAGTTACCATTTTATTCATGCCTCATTTATTGCCCACGACTTAAGAAAATTAGCATGTTTTGCACATGATTCAGCTGCACATGGTTGAAGTTAATGGACAATGCCAATTTCCAAGTCTGATGCAAGAGGTGAAATTTTTCTTTCAACCAATCTGTCCACTAAACATAACATTACTCAGTTAAGCCTATAATTTCAACTGACTCAATTATAATTTCTTTTGTTACTGTGCAAGAAGCCCTTGTAAAAAATCTTATTACACTTATTATAGATTTTTCACTTTTTGATGCACTACAAAATCTCCTTAAAATGCTCTATCTTGGTTTCACTTTCTAAAATTAGATGAAGAAGTGGTATCTGGTCATGCACGAAATAAATGTGGCCCACCAAAGGCAAAACTTTGGGGTGCAATTATAATCTTAAAAAAAAAAAACCACAATAGATCTGTCTTAAAATGTCATGAATATTGGCAAAACTGGAACTGGAAAAGGACACATCCAGTTTTGGACCAGAAAATAGTAGGATGCAGGTTTAGATCTGCACCCAAAAAAAGTGTGTATGTGTGTGTGTATATATATATATTAAAAAACAAATAATCAAGCCTACTTTAACTACAAAGGTATTCAGAATCAAGACTGTTTATAACTCAATTACCAAGAATAAGTCGTATCATAAAGTTAGCTTTCCTCACAGAAATAAATATAATTTCCATGCTTGGAACAAATTTCTCTCACTGAAAGACACTTACAAGACAATACAGAATTTCGCTCACGTGGAAGTTACTGAAAGTTCCTCTGCTAACAGATACTCACTGAAGTTACCTTTATATTTTGACTCTTTGCAATCTATTACTGAAATACTGTGACAGCAGTAAAATATTTGAAAGGCATTTGGGATCTCCAGCAATTCTCTCTAGTTTTATTTAGATTTAGGGGGTGAAGGCGGTGTTTGGGTTTTGTGGTTTTGTTTTTGTTTGGGCTTTGGGGTGTTTTCTTTTTAATTTCCCATACCAAAAATGTCTACTGCAATAGCAGTGTTAGCCAGCTAGTGACACTGACATGTACATGATAAAAAAACCTTATAGCCTGAAGTTATCTTTTACTACTCTACTTCCCCAGCTCCCAACTCTATTGAAATAGAACTCAGCAAAATAATTAGTTGGAGATATCTTATTTATCAGTGAGCTCAGAGATGGGCACATTCTGCTGCTTCCTTTTCTTTATCTCACCAACAAATAGAGCCTTTTTCCTATACTTCTAACAAACTTACAGACTGATGGTCCATTCTACAACACAACCCTCATACACTTATTCCTGCTTCTCTTTCACCCTTTTACCCAGTTTAGACCTGTTCTAGAAAAATCTGAAGGGCCAGTCCTTAAACTCTGATAATAGGAGAAAAACCAGAGATTTAAGGTTCAGATTGAATGCGTGATGCTACCAAAAGCATGTTAAACTGGACTACTTCTAAGTGATGATGAGACAGTTGTATTGCTCCTTCTGATATAGTCAATTGCGCAAAAACAAGAATCTTGCACATCAAGAGCTCAGAGATAGCTCTTATCTGTAACTCTAAATACTGTCAGTCTTGCAACCAAGTTGTGCCTAGAATACATATGCTATGATTTTAAGAACTTCAGAAAATTCACCATTCCTCAGTTCAACCACTACGTGAACAGCTACTTCAGCTAGCTGCCAATATTCTTGGCTGCCAACTCTCTACCATCTCAACATTTGGGTTTTTGCTACCTGCTTCATAGAAATTATTATAAGATATGAAACAAACGTCCTCCATTGCACTATGAAGAAAACAGACAACAACTCTATTATGAATGACAAGCATGGTGATATGTCAACATGCTACTTTCTCTGTAGTGCCTACTATGACCCCTATTTTTGTCTCACATAGACTTTGCTACACCAAATAATGAAATAAATTATTTGTAACTATATGCTTACAGTCACTTTTCAACAGGTGAATTTTCCTAACAGAAAAGCTTGCCCCTGTTTTCACTGGAAAACATCTATAAACTTTTCCATTCAAGCCTTCAACCTTCATTCTAAGGATTAAGCATTGAAAGCACTTTTCGCTCTTCTCAAAAATTTCTCAAGCTGTATATTCAGCTTATGTTAAGGTATCCACCTTGAAGCAAGCAAGTACAATTTCCCTTCACAAATGGTCTGACCACTGGCTTCACAACATCCACTCCAGAGTGTCCATAGGTGAAAAAGGAAGACTGACGTCTCCAGGAGTATGGACAATGTAGTTTTGATGTGTAATAATAATTTATTTATAAATACACTGCAGAGACAGTTTTGCACTAATGAGCTCAGGTACCAGCAATAATAGGACTGCAGCCTCAGAGAGCTCACATTCAGGTCATCAGCTGATTAAACCCAAGCATTTAACTAAGTCCAGGCAAGTTCTTCCATGCGTGCTTCTACAGTTACACTGCTACACATATTTGAGCCAGCTAATTCAACAGCTCTTGGGGTATTTCTTGAGGAGCTACAACTCAAACTTCAGAAATTTAATATTCATATTCATTTTCTCCACTTTTTATTTTTCCACTATGACAAATGACTCATAACAACTTTCAAGCTGCTTTTATAAGCATCCCAAAGAGGGTTAAACTCTACTTCTCCATCTTTCAAAACAGGCAACTTGCAAATGTATTTGCTAATTAGGCACTCTACTGCTACAGTTTGCTTTGATCTCAGGAACAATCAACTTCTCATGTTCTGATGATACAAGCACGATTAAGCAGCAATCAAGGAGTTAAAGGCAGAATAATGAGACAGGAATACAATATCTTCTGTTCTCATCTCAGACTATTACATGATGCAGACTCCAGACATGTCAACGAATATGGAAATTATCTTGCTATGCGTACAGGGAAGTAAAAATCAACTCAGCTATGCAGGTTGATTGAAGCCTTAAATGATGAAGGTAACTGACAATGACAAATACAACCTAACGTCATTTCAACCACCAGTGCACCAAGAATCATTTTTACTTCATCTTAGAAGACAGATTTATATTGCACGCTTTAAAAAAAACATTTTCTCAGGCGTGTAATTATAGAATAGATTGCTTCTATCCCTTTGTACGAATTCTGGAAGAAGTTTAACGTGTGGTACGGTGCTTTAAGGAAGCCTTTGAGGAAGGCAGCGAAAAGACTCCAGGACATGCTCTGGGTAGGCAGTGCTACTGAATGAAGCATGTTGTGCCTGCCCTCATGCACAGCTGGTTGTTGAACTTTCCCACCTTTTGTACCCAGGAACTGAGTGGTGGTGGCACCAGTGCTGGGCTGCCACCCACCCCCTGCTGCGGTTGGGGACAGCCCTCAGGCAGCTGCAACTGAAAAGACTTTCTAAACTGAGTACATCCAGTCCCGTCATGCATCACAAAGATGAAAGCAATTTTGAAACACACTTCCGCTCCAATATGCAAGAGGAAGAAAATGCAGGAAGTAAAATTTCCTACAAAAAGGCACGTCTGATAGAGCTTCGGTGCTGGCAGGCATCGTCCCCCTGCATCCCACAACATCCCCCTTCTGGAGCCAGAGACAGGCCAACAGAGCCCACTATATCCCTAGAGACAGCCATGAAATCACAGAGCTTTTTATGGAGTGGCACATACATAATTAAGTAATCCCATAATTGGAAGTTGGTAAGCAATTTTGACATTGTACAGAGGAAACAGGGAACACTTCCCCTTATCTACACCAACTGGCCATCGTTAGTAAAAATAATCTTTTAAAATTACTGCTAAAATGATCACATCATAGTTATGACAAGCGGTTGTACAGAATGCGAAGATACCATTTCCAAAGAGGTTTCAAGGTACAAATCATGCGATTTTATGCCCAACTTTCCCCACCCACCAAGCTGTATCAAATATTTGACATTGTAAGGCCTAATGAGACAATCTGCATTTTCAACAATAGTAATGAAAAAAAAAATTATACAGCATAATATTTCTGAAAACTCTGGATTTCTACCACTGCCAACTGCTCCCCTGTATGAACAGGCAAAACCTCCCCTTCGAAGTCCTGCCAGCACATGCCAACCCACAGATAAGAGAACAGCTTGTTCTTCATGGCCCATAAAGCTGTTGATCTTTCTGCTAATTAGTGTTAGTAGAGTGATGAATCTCTGATGCAAAAACCAGACTGAGAATCCCCAAATTCATTTCAAATCAACAACCAATTAGTTATATGGGAATAGCAATAATTGCTGAGCATATTTGGATGACTGATGACTCAGAGGTGGAAAACTGATCAAAGCAGGAATATTAGAGAATAAAAAATATATACATCCCAAGATTTCTTAGTTCCTAGCTCTTCATTAGACCATGAGGTAACTTCGTTAATGTAAAGTTCTTTAGGATCTTAGGATCTTTAGATTAAAGATTCTATAAAGTGAAATCCATACGTGTTATGTCACCAGTATTTGTATAAGATCAATTTAAGGTTAGCAAGATAACAGCCCTACCACAATTAGAGACAATTAGCCCAGCATGAAGTCTGTTTCCAGGCAGTTATTGATGAGATAAAAGGAGGCAAGATAAGAAGTTAAAACTAGGTAACAAAGTGTATTTTTTTTCTTTATATCTGACTTCAGAGATTATCAGTACAGTATAGAGACAGCTGAGCTAGCTGCAGCACTCTGCAAAATACAAACTCTTCCCAGCAATATGATCTCATACCTTTCAGAAGCAGAAACGAAGATACCAATCTCCAAATGCTGCACCAGAGCAGCTGAGAAGACTGAACAGAGCTGCACCACACACGGTGGTGCAAACTGAGGAGCGGCAATGCGAAATGAAAGCAAGGCCAATTCGATTTGCTTGTCCGAGTGATTTGCCAGGTTCCCTCTCTGCTGTAAAAGCTCATTTAATTTCTCATCCTTTCACATTACTTTCTGCCATGAATTCTATTCAAGCATCTCTGAACACAGCAAACTAAAATCTGAGACAATTTAAGCCAAAAACCCTCTGACTGCAGACAGCCCTTTGAAGTTTGCGGAGATCAAGAAAACCAGCCACCACAGAAAAGCAGCTTTTTAATTAAACATCTTTTCCCCTGATTAGAAACAAGTTTTAAAGCCCCAGTCTGTTCACTGTTAGGAATCCTTAAGAAGGCAGTCTTCTAAGGCGAGAGGCATTTAAATACACGTGTACACACAGAAGTCTATTGTCCCAAGAAGAACAGAGCTGACCTGACCTGACACGATCTTTTCCTTCTGCATTTGATCCCGGGCTATTAAATGAGTAGCTACAGCTCAGCTTTGCGACAGGGCTTATTCCACAGTTGAACAAACTGCACAAGGATTGTGTTTTGCACTATCTGTGCCACAAGCAGAACTTTTACAGCTCCAGTTTACTTCCCAGGTAAAGGATGTTGCAACCACTGTTACAGGAACATGTGTGCACAGGGAAGGGGAAAGCTGGAGCAGGAGAGGGTTACAATGCACAAGCAACAGAAGAGGAGAAAGGCAAATGCTGATTATTGCATATGTGTTTTTGCTAGCCAAAACTTTATAACCCTTTGGAAACACGACATTTTAAATTAAAAGAGGAAATGGCTATAAATTACTTTCAAAGACTTTTACTCTGAAGTTGCTTTATCTTATGAATGCTTATGTTTAGCAACCCACACTATGAAAATCTATTTTTCATCCTTTCTATTAAGTAGTACTGCTAGCACTCAAAACAAGAACTATTACAGTAGATTTGCTAGACTAATAGCAGGCCACATCCAATAAAGGGTTTTCGTTCCAAATTCCGTCTCTCTTTCTCCAAAAGTCTTCCTCTTCCCCCCTCTTTGGGAATGAAGATTAAGGAAAGCAATACGGTTGCAACAATTAGACTGAAGTGACTTTTCCAAAATAGAATAGTATGGTGTCTCCAGGAAGCAGTATTCATTTCTTTTATTGGCCAAATTTTATTTAATATCAGTGGTTCCCTAGCGATTTTCAACAGGAAGCAATAGTAGATTTATTCTCAAAAACATTGATTTAATTTTCTTCAACTCCAAAGAGTATTCTTTGCTTGTCATTGAAAACGTGTGGTTGCTAGATTGCTTAAAACTGAGCAATTCAAGGGGTGGGTGGGGGGGGAAGAGTGGGTTCCAGTTTCCCTGAAGCTGTGTAGAATGTAAATTCAGCTTCTACCCCATGTCTCCAAGTTTTCAAATCTCCTCTCCCTTACGTTGATTTCCCACTGGAAAGACCTTGTACATCATTCTCCGTTTTTCTTATATTCCTATACAAAGAGTTTTGTAATTTACTTTAGCCAATTCAGAGTAGTAGATTCTCAGTAACTGTAATCCTTCACGTTTTAGAAGTCTCATTCAATATATTGCAACAATATAGATTTTATTTCTTCTCATGTCATGCATAACATTATTCCCTCTTGTAAAGCCCAATAAACTCATTTATTTGGTATCTATTCCCAGAGATAAAAACTCTATCTATTTACCTCAGTTACTATTCAGCCCTGCAGGATTTGAACTATCTTGTTTTATATAAACAAATTAAGTTTTTATTTTTGTTTTTATCATTAATGCTACTTATGCTCTATGGCTCAATAATATTGTGGTTTTAACAGCAAAGGGAGAGTCAAAGTAACACATAAAGCACACTTCTTACTTGTTTTCTAACATTTGGAGTGAGCAACAAGCATCAGCATAGGAATACTCTGCAAATTTGTAAGATCCTTACTCCCACTTAATGTATTTCTAGGAGTTTAGCAAAGGTAATATTTTTGAACAACAGCGGTATAGACTGTACCTTAATTTCAAAACTACCTTTCTGAACTATTTTCCAATGGACTTATACCCATTGTTAAGATAGCACTTAAGTTAAAAGAGTATCAAAAGCAACAAAACAGAAGAATAAAGACAGTAATCACTGTATTAAAACTCAAGTAGTTTTCCAAATGACAGGTCTCCAAATATTTTTTTTTTCCCTTTTGGACTTTGAGTATCTTTTCAGAAACATTAAGACTCAAACAGAAATTAGGCAGGGGATGTGTGAGCACAGAAGTAAACTCAAACCAAGGACATGTCAGCTTACACATTTTAATGGAAGGCCTTCTCATGCCCCCCTTGTTGGTTTTTTTTTTTAATGATACTGTGATTCTTGTAATTTCAAAAAAGAGCAGTGAGCCACTCTTAAGCATAAAGAAACTAAAAAACCACCCCAAAACTTAAATATGTAAAAAAAGGTAGGTAAATACAAGTCCAACGTAACACTGAAATGATTAACTTCAGATAACTGAGCATTTGAAACCATTCTAGGAAATAGTTCTCCATCTGCTGCAGTTTCTTCAAAATCAATTTTTTTGAAAAATCCCGAAAGAATATTAAGAACCTTCTGTCATGAGAATGACTTTGATTAATTTAATCAGTATCATGAAAGCTGTTAAGATATTTAAACTATTTTAAGATACCAAAGCCTTAGGGTATTCAGGTTCATTTAAAGTGCATAACTAATAAAGCAGTTTCATCACTGCACACTATATTCCAAAATCCTGACGTGAAACCCTGCACAACATATTGCAAGCAGACAAAAAACATATCCATTTCCCTTCATAAAGACCTCAAGCAATAATTCAAACACAGAGATAAAGACCAGAGACTATAGCAGCAGAGCACATTTGCCTCGTTTGTTTTTGATTAGGCTGCCTTCTCCCTCTTTATCTGGAGGCTTCTATGGGAAACTTGAATTTTTAAAGACTGCCACCCTACGTTAAAGTTAAACAAAAAAGAAATTAAAAGCCCACACCAACTCCTGCTGAAATAATAAGTAGTGTGCTGGCACTTCTTAGTTTCAGTAAAACACTAGTTTGGTCTACACTTCCAAGTTTTGAGAGCAGTAACATTCCAGAGAAGCCAGAGAGTTCACGGATATGGTTAGCAAAATTGACACTTCTGCTCTAAGTCACCTATCTTTCACGAAAGCCTATACAGATCACAAATACTCTTATATTGTTTTTGAAATTTTCATAATACAACTCCTGATAAAAGAGAAACAGCAAATCTTACGCTAGTGACGCTAAAAATGATTATGTGCTGATGTGACTCAAGAAATTCCTGTAATATTATCTGTCTTGCCTTCACATAAGATATAAGATAATTTTTTAAGTAACTTAGGTTAAAAAAAAGTATTATTTGTCACTCATTAGAGATGTTCTAGGCAATTCTAAGCTACTGATTACAGACAGACAGGAGTATTGCAATAGCTTCTTGGAGCTTCTTCCAGTGTAAGGAAAGAGAGAGGGTTGGGAAGGAAGTGAGAAAAACAGATATTTTAAAAGCATTTCCCAGATATTTACGGCAAAAGAGTCAGCTCTATCCACTGTGGCACCATTTTTCATCCCCGAGCAAAACAACTCTGAACAATATACAGAATTTAGAGATAGAAGACAGTCACATCTCAAGTAAATGCCATTTCAACTTCCTCTAACCTGAATTCCACCTGTTTGATTTTTATATCAATCAACATCACTTTAACAGATGAAGCAAGATGTTGAGTCTCAAATTGATCTCTCCCACTAAATTCACTGAAATCTGTTGTCCCTCTCACCAAGTACTTAATATCCTGTTCTTCACAAAAAATTCTTCAAACTGTTGGAAATTGTACAGTTCAGGAATATATTTAATTGCCAAATTCTAGTGAATTTTAAAATTCTTTTTCTTGAAATACACAAAGCAAGTGCCAGTTAACCTGTCCCAACGCCATTTCACTTGACTCACAAACAATAACTTTCAGTGATTGCCACAGACATACAGCTCCCAGGACACAATCATGATTTCAGCATCTGGCATCTTCCACAGATGGTATCAGGGCAGGGAGGGCCTGAGCCCTCCTCAAGCATCCTACTACCTCTGCATGGCCCTGCAGAGGAGAAGTTGCAGTCCACAGCCAGTGTCATAGCTGGCTAGCTATGCCTCTCCTCCCCTGCAAAGACTCCACGAGATAAATGAAGGCAAACTGCTTTTACTTTAATAAAGTCAAGTCTAAAGGGACCATCTGTGCACTTCAGCTCCTTAAGGAAACAAGATCTATGTGATCCCATGGATGAATGCATGTGAGCACATCTCAAACAACCCTTAAGCTAGCAAACTAAGTCAGCAAGATAAATGCCATATTCCTGAAAATTTTAGGAAATAGCTCACTTTCAGCCACGTATCAGCACCCCATGGAGGAAGAGTCTCAAACATGAGCTCACCCCAGCAACAATCAGAGAATCCATGTGGAAGGGACTTTATGGAAACTCCAGGTGGACCTCGCACCTCCCCCAAAGCCTTCGGCCACAAGGCAAACTCCAGGGGTCAAGATGCCATCAGCTCCACAGCTACTAAACCTCCAGGTGACATTACAAGCAGCCCAAACTCACCAGTCAGAGCTCCTCCAAGGCTTCCTCTTCTGAGTTGTCTCCCATCTTCACTCAGCTGCCTCTTGAATTTAGAAGACTTTCTAGGGCCAGAAGAGACTTCAGGACTGCTGGATTTTCGAAAAGGCAGAGGTGGGGGGGACAATATGTGATCAAGCTGCAAAGAAACAGAGAAAAAATTATGTATATATACTGTTTAAATGCTTACCTTAATTGAAAAAAAATCTAAGTTACCTTCACCTAAAGATTATGACAGCATTTGGAAAAAAGAAGCGTTTACAAAGATCTTAAGCTAATTAAATTGCTAACTGAAACTGAAAATTTGGCAAGTGCCAAATTTGTGGTTGGCTGTCTTAGAAAGCCATGCTCCTCGTGTACAGCTCACACCACCTCCAACCACACTCTCACATTAGGAGCATTTTTTGCAGTGGTGCCATCTCAAGGTACAAGAGATCAGACTTCATCTTACTCAACCTTCCATAAAGCAGTCTTTTTGCAGCTATGAACCATCTGACCTTGCAACCTCTAAGATCTGCTCTTGCAAACATTTTTCCTTGGCAATATCTCCCCAGCTTCATGCCAGAAGTCACTAGATGGCACTGTACTATCAACAAAATGCAAACCACTGCCCAGTCTAAGGAAACACGACAAATAGATTTATCAACGCCAGTGCACAAAAAAAAAAAAGTTTAAATTATCCTGTTTATAAAACAGGCATTCTTTACACTGACTTTGAAATAAGCGTAAATAAATATAGATCCTCATTCTTCAAATTCTGTTCCTGTCATCTTTAGCCCTCTGGTTTTGATAATACATTTAATGTCTCAATATTTGATTAAATTCACAAAAACAAAATTAAAAGCAAGTGAGAAAATACAGGCAAAGAAAGAGAACAGGGGTGTGAGTAATCAAAGTAGAAAGAGTTTTACAAGCATCCTTCTCCTGTAACTGGTGCTGTCACATGGTGTCACTATTTTGCAAACCATAAATGTTTTTCTGTAACATTTAAACCCTGATTCTTATCACAATTTTAGGAAGCCAAGCACATCAAAGTCTTCAAGATTTTTACAATTCATGTACTGAGACTTATCAGCCAGACAATCTACATATCACCAGCATACCCAACTGCTTCATCTTCTTTGTCCACTGAAAGGAAGGAGTCAAGGTCACCACAGTGACCCATGAAGACGCACAGTGAAGCCCATTGTTGCTTACAGTTAATCCCACAGCAAAGTACTGTATGCCCTACAAAGCATTTCGAATCTCACGTTTAGAGTTTCCTTTCTATTTAATATTTCAGGTTAGTTAGTGTTTGGATTTTTTTTTTAATCAAATCTGCAGCTTATTGGAAGTGTTTGCAGACACACACTTCCAAAGCGTCAAGAAACATGGTGGTTTCTGAATCTGCTTCTTTAGCATATTAAGACTCATTCATGTTCACAACAGACACTGAAGTAACTGATGAACTCACAGCCCATGCCTTTAGCAATCTCCTCAGTTGATAAGTTTCAGGGTCATAAAGAATATTTAATTAACCATTGTTACCATTTATCTTCTAGAAACTCAGGTATATCACAAGTATTTCTATTTCCAAGTGCTAAGACACCTCACAAGGTGAATTTACAGATTAGTTTAAAAGGAAATGACTGACAATAGCTGGCTCCTAACAAACATTGAGACTCTTTCACATAAGTCTATGAGGAAATACTCAAAGGGCTTCCTGACTGATGGACAGCAACAATTACACAATGCTGCACTTCAAATGACTCCAAGCATCTGACAATGACATGATCTGATCAAGGCTTTAGGTGAGTTATTGGCAAAAATTCATGCACTTTCTTAAAACATGTTCATACTTCGAAGTAACCACCCACATTTTAAATCTCTTTTTCCTGGCATAATGTTCATCAAAACTTTAAACAACAAAAAGCAGAAGAAGAAAAAAATCAACAAAGGCACTAAGCTCCCTGCACATTAGCACTGAAGTCTACACAATGGAATTAGTGTCTTCCACCCTGTCACCTTTTCCACTTATAACCAGGTATATAACCTTTATGGCTGCTCAAGACACTCCCGCAATGAACAAACTTGTGCATTCCACGACATGCAGTCAGATTACAAAAATCATTATTTCCAATTATGCTGTGCTCCTCTTCCACAGCTTTCAAGGTTTCAGAAGAAACTTTAAGATGGGGATATAGTATAGAGCAGTACAGTACCTTCCAGATCCTTAGTTCAAATTTAAGATGCTTTTCCATTGTCCAAACTGGCAGCTTCAGAAAACTATGATACTCAAAAGCTAAGACAGTTTAAATATCAACCCCCACTAGCTCATCTTTTAACAGCAATGCCCTGCCAGAATTCTCTTGCAAAGGTACCTCCTTGTTGCTAAGTGACTCTGACAGAACTAAAATTTGTTTGATACAATTCCAGCACCAACTTTGGGCACACAAGCTCTCAACAATACAAAGTTCTTCAAGGACTTGCATGGAAACAGAGGAGACCCGTGCAGACAGAGACTGGGTCTTGGCCACCAGGACAGAACTACCAGCCAGGAAGAAGTAATTCTGACCTCATGTGAACTAGCCATGCGTGAGGTCCTACATGTGGAGACTACCGGGAACAGGACTGGGGAGGGAAAAAAAAGGAGGGAAAACAAGGGGACAATCCTTTCCACCAACACTCTTCAACGTGATGTCCTCAATTTGAAAGCCCATCTGCAATTCTGTGACATGAGAAACACGTGAATGAAATGCCATTTCTGAAGTTTTGTATGTTTAAACACAACAGGGTGAAATTCAGATTCTGTTGAAGGAGAATGTGATTCTATTACATGGAGATAACAAAACAAAAATAAGTATTCTTGCATATGACAAATTAAAGATCAAAATATCACAGCAGCATTAGGTTTCACCAAGTGCTTCTTGGGGGCAGAAGTTCACTTCAACATAGGAACAGCCAAATTCACTGTTGTCATAGTAGACACCACTTACACAGATCTGTCAGATGGGTTTTGGGTGGATGTAAAGAACCATATCTGATCACCTGAAGCAACGATACAAAAAGACATTATATGGTATAGGACTACAAAGAAACAATACAGAAATATGAGTTTTAATGTTTTCATATTGATGGCCAACTCCTGCTTTACGGAAACAGCTACACATAGCTTCCAGAAATGCTTTGTTGATGTATCTGAAGACTCTCTTTTGCTTCCAAAGGCCCAAATAAGATGTACCGCACATAGAGCGTGTATTTGAAAGGAATCTATATGTTGTTAACTGCTGGTGTAGTAGATGGAGAAGAGTGGACAAGGATATACCCTTTAACAGCCTTGACATAAAAACTCTGGATGCTGGGGAAATACGAGGGAAATGGACTGCCAAAAGCAGCCAGGCTTGCAAGCTCCCTCTGAATAACTTCTTGTGCTACGCTCAAAGGACAGACAGCTAGATGAACCAATTTGTCCCAGAAGGGCTTTCTAAACCCCATTCAGACCTTACTTCAAGCAAAAGCCTGCGCAGCAGATGAAGAGGCTTTCTGTCCACAACAAAACAGCCCCTCCCTCCTGCCAGGCGGAGCATTCAAGTTCAAGTACGTAAAACCATCAGAGAACATTTCATTAGGTCCTGCTTCCTTGGAACACACAGCTGATTCTGAAGTGGTATATAACATGGCACATATTCAAATCACACTAAGTGGTTAATTCAGACAAAACAACACTATAAGCATTCAATAGGAAGATTACGACAAGTTTAAATAAGTAATACCAAGATGTATACAAACTTGTCAATGCTTATTTGAAAAGCCTCCTGGAAACCTGAACACTATGAAAGTTCAGGTAGTGTGTCTTATCATGTACAGATTGGACACTGCTGTCCACAAGACAACATCAAAGCAAGTATCTTGAGGAATGAAGGTTGTTGAAATTCTAACAGAGATATTTTAAATAATTTTAGTCAAGCTGCTTCGACTCTGCACATTAAACAGTTTTGCCCAGCCACAATCATCACTCTGTTGGTATTAATGTCATGCTTACTAGCTATTTCGATGTGTGCCGATGTTGGACGGCATACAAGCACAACAGGAGAACCAGGGTTTGGTTGGTTGCACCTTTTTTTTTTTTGGTGAAACTTGCTTGACAACAAGTTGCAAGAAATCCAAGAGCTGTATCCCTGCAGGCAGTTTCCAACAAACAGATATTCATGTTACACTTTGAGGTTTTGGCTATCCCATGCTCTGCCCGCTGCCTTATTACCGCACTCAGGCTGCAAGCATACACTTATCTCCACACCCTTTTTAATGAAGTGTTAGTGACTCAAGGAGCAATGGGATAACAGAGGGCAGTTTCTCCCCTTGTCTATGGAACTGCAGGGCAGGGGAATAAAAGAATTTGAGAAGTTCCTTCAGAAAGTCACTACTTCAAAGAGCCATAACAGCTAAGACAAAGCATATGAAAACAAGTATATTTGACTATCCTTTATCTATAGTACGAAGGGTTAGCCATTGAGCACATACAGGCTGTTTAGAGAGGGATTTTTAACCTGTATACATCTCGCCACCAGTCTCTGCTGTTAATATTCACAATACACAGATAGTTAACTTATGTAAAAATGCTCCCTCCCCCAACATTAAATACTGAATAATTCCTTTCCAACAAAGGCACTTTGAAAGGCAGAAAACACATGGCAAACTCCAAGCTATACAGAACATACTGTTCTACAATATTAATTTCTTCCAATCCATTTTTCCATACATTTAATAAAAAAATCTGCCTGTTTATATTGTAGGTATAATGAATTTCTACGGAAGTGCTGTAAAATTTCGGAGATAACAGCTTTCACAAAACCTTATTGCCCCTCGTCCCTCCTGTGAACCTTACAAAAAGGAACAGACAGTATCATTAGAGGACAGAGGCTTAAAAATTACATAGAACAGAATCATCAAAATATCCTTACTATAGACTTCTACACCTAGATTTAAAGATCCTACAGAAACATGGATGGAATTTGAGTGATAGTCTCCTCCAGTTATATAGGAATTTCCTCTAGGGAATCAGGACTGAATCAATTTGTCCTCAAACATATTTTTTTTCCTATATTTTGGAGCTATTCATTTTCTGTGTGAATAGAATCAACTACGTTCCTCTAAAGAAAATTATTCTCACTGTGTACTAGCTATGGACTTTTAACAGGTCACCTATCAGAAAGGATTATCTTTATGTTTTTAAAAATCTCAGTAGCATTAAATCCAGCTGTCTACCATTGTGTATTTATTCTACAGCTAGAATGAATTCTCTGCTTGATAATTACATCACCAAGTAGTCACATCAAGTACGTCAGCCCACATGTCCCTACGAAAATTAAGGACATGACAACTAGTTCAAAATAAGACCTAGCATCAGTGTTTAGAAGTACAATTTCATCCAAGTACATAATGAGGTGTGAGGCAGCCAGAAAGAAAATAATGGATTTCAAGAGAGGAAATCCATGGTACAAGAAGGTGAATGAAGCTAAGATAATGCAATCACACTGATAACACCAGGACAAGGAAAATAAGCTATTCTGAGCTGCTGAAATTTGTTGCAACATGGAGCGGTTTTTTCCAATAAAAATTAAATTGAAATGAGAACTAGCTCATCTGCTCAGCTCTACCTTTCCTTGAAACACTGACTATGGTTTTATTGTCCAAAATACTTCACCTCCAGCCTCCCCTAATTGCTCCATAGGCAATATTCCTACTTCCCACAGAAACTGTGAAATACAGATAAAGTATTCAGCCTTAAAATTACGAATAAAGATGTTCTATTAAGCATTTTAATTTCTTCGTCTTGAATGCTGCGCAACTCCACTCTACCTCAGGTCATGTCGTATATACACATTAAATCCTAACGTTTCCATAAAAAGGCTGTGTGCTGTCACCCATGTTAAGCCTCCCCCAGTCAGGCACCAATCCAAAAGAGGTATATCACCTGAAAACTCTCACATACAGTGCACTGAAAGCAGAAAATATCCAGCATACTTTTACTGCTTAGTTTTTCTTATTATCAACCAGAAGTCCCAAAATAAAATTCTACTAGTAATATGTGGTCATCAAAAATGCCAAATCTCATCATACCTATCCAGAGGTTTAAAGAAGCAAGAACGGAAGCTCCAATCCCATGCAGACAAAAGTATAGGAGCCTACCTGATGGTGAAAAGATACTAAATTTTCAGTAAAAACTCTCATCTTTATAAAGCTAAATCTTACAAGAAGCACGGCTTCACAAACCTGTAAACCCCCTCCTGTCTCCTGCATCTCCATATTTAAGCCATGCCAGAAGTGTGCTTCTGAGGCAAGTTAAGACCTTAGTTCAACAGCCATTGACCCTTTGTAGCAAGGCAGACTGCTAGGAATATAAATCAATCTGTTTCTTCACATTATTTACACTGGGTTCCTCACACCACACTGCCTCACTATCTGAATCCTTTACGAGCATTTTAAGCAGATGCTGAAACGTAATAGCCCAGCAAAGCACTTTTTTTAGGCAAAGCACTTTTTTTAGGCAAACTACACAAACTTACTCCAACTGGGTATGGGGAAGAAGTATGTTCTTATCACTTAAATATTCTCCCTAAATCTAATTAAATTTGGCATAGATACATGAGTTTTGATTAGCTGCACTGACACAGAGAGCAACACGGAATATGATCTTATTAGCGGATAGGATTATATCTTCCAAAAGCCAAAGGCATCTTAGAATTTGTTAAAAAAGACATTTTAGCCAATTAAGAGCATAGTGCACTTTAGTTCCTCCAGATGCTTGACACAAATTCAGTAGAACCAAATTAGACTTGAAGAGGAGATGCTGCAATGGGGTAATAAAGACGCTCAAGAGGTCTGCCTTATAGTACCATCACAAGCAGAGGTGCAAACAAATTTCCAACAGATATCCTGCAGTAACTCATGTCTGTGAGGAGCAGCTCCACTGCTTTTGGTCACAACAACATAAACTTTTGAAGTATCCTGCTTGAGCGTGCAATCTTGGGGTACGCAGGAATCTCCGCAAACCTGCATCAAACCCAACAGCTGAATGAGATCGTTAGCAGTTCCAATTAAATCAGCTGATGGTTGAAATATTCTACATTCCCTTTGCCCACAAGCAATATTAATCCACCTCAGTTTTGAGTAGGGTTTAGAGAACTGTGCAATTATTCTGAATATTCACAGGTCTTAGGGCAGCCTCTCCTTTGCAGAACAGAGAATCCCAGATAACCTAATTCCGCACAGAGATAAAAGGAAACACTTCTCTAAAAACTAGCAGCACTTCCAAGAAGCCAAGGATAATGAAGGCAAAGAATGGTTACAGAGGAAATCTCACCAGGCCACAGAGATTTCACTGGACACAGAAAAATCACATTTTCTTGCCCCCTTTCCTGTCACACTTCCTCAAAAACAAGCACTTTTTTTCCCCAAAATCATCTGCCATAGGTCAAGTGGGAAGAAGACTATTCAGCCTATATTTCTTAAATTTGGCATTGCCTTTCCCCCTACCCCTCCATGAGACAGATCTCCCTCAGCTTGGGCCGAGAGACTTTGCTAGTTCTCCAACTGAATGGCATCTGTCATCCCTGTTTTAGATTTCAAGACTTGGACTGTCTCACTTCCCTCCATGACCTCGTTAGGACACTGACACCAGCCCATCAGCTACTGCAGAGACAGAAAGTAAGTCAGGTCCTAGGCTCCCTGTTGAAAGACAAGGCTAAGTGGCAGAAAAGGTCTTGTTCACAGATAGATTATTATTTGCTAATCATTCATAGAGCAACTCTCAATTTACATATGAAAACAACCTGAAGCTGACACTGCAAACATGTCCTCACCAAGGTAAAGAGGAGAAACCCATTGTAAAGCTCTGCAGTTCACAAAGCATCACTTCTAACCATTTTATTTATAGATTTTATACCCTACGTACACATACAAACAGTGCTTAAAACTGAAGTCACTGTTCAAAAATGTCTAGTTTGTTATGCTGAATATATGATGTGATATAAATAAACAGAATCAGCAAACAAAGTTCATCATGCTTTTCTATAGCATGTTCTTACTTCTCATATCCTAGGTAGTACAAAAATATTTTAATAATTCTGTTAAGGATCCATAGAGATGTATCCACATTATTTTGCTATCGACTTCACATGCATTCTAGAAATGCAAATTTGCCTGTAAAATAGTTGCATTTTTCTTGAAAACAAATCTGGCATATGGTCAATTAAAAATAAATAAATAAATACAACTCAGAGGAACATGAAGAATCAGCTATAGCTACATTAAAAAGAAAAACCAGCTTGCATCCGGTGCCTTTCTCGAACATATTTACACATGATTGCGCAGAAAATGAAGCGCAGCCTTCACAGTATTCTACAAGGCCAAGAAGTGGCCTATAAATATGCATGCACACTGCTGTCTAAGCCAATTATTACTTTACCCTGGTTAAGATGGACAGTTTTGCTACAGTATGATTGAGTCCTTCAGTTCTTAAAAGCCTCATGTGTGCCAGCTCTGTACACACAGATGAACGGACAGACTGCTCCCTTTCCAGGGAACACAGGAAGCAACAGTATTTGTACTGAAGACACTGCTTCCAACAACTCAGCCTGCCCTAAGTCTCCTTGGATTTACTCACCCAACTTTAATGAACATTAAGAAAAAGATTAACAAATAGGTTCTGCAGATCTCTTGTAAGGCCCTACAACAAGAGTCAAAAACCAGAACATAGTTCTAAATAAATATAGCTAAGTATAGCTCAAATCATGGTTAAAGGGGATCACATAGGCACTTTACTTGCTGGTAGCATCAAGACTTTCTTTTTAATCTGACAGCCATACAGGTATCTTGTCAAGAACACACAAGCCTTTGCTTCTTACAAAAAAAATAAAAACATAAAATCACTTCATTCTGCCAACGTTCACAAAAAGCGAGAGAAGTCACAGCATCGCATGCAGGCTGCTAGCCAGGGTGAAGCTGCAGCAGCTCAACAGGTCAGCCCTACCAGGAAGGACGCAGAGGGATCAAACTCAACATAGCAGATTCTGTAAGGAAGTTAGTTTGATAATTTAATCCAAAAAAGCATGAAAACAGAGAGTAGAGTTCAAGGGGCCTGTCCAACCCACTCAGCTCTGCTCCATGTGTACTGTCTAGAAAAAATCCTCCTTTTTGTAGGGGTGCAGCTCCTCTGAGTGCTGCCTGAGCATCAGGAAGCACGCTCACATTTCACCTTTGCTTCCACAGTTTTAAAAGGGATGCGACAAAAGATGATAAAAAAAGAAAACCCACCCTTCAGTGCCCAGATGTGCAGTGGTGCGTGCCACTGCTATGCAGCAGGAAGGATACGCCCTTCCTGTCCCCGTCCTGCTGGCCATCTTGGCAGGAAAAAGTGTTTTGCAGTGTTGAAATATGCTGTCAATGACTACTGCCACATCTGCCTGCTGCAAAATACTCTGAGTGGCCAGGAGGCCACAACAGAAAGCTGGCAGAAAGCTGCTCAAACACCCTGGCTTCAGTTAGGGAGGAAACCAGTGACACAACCCAACTACCAACCCTGCTGGGCAGCTGCCAGGGTCTGGGAAACATCTTTGCTGGGGCAAAGATGGAAACCTACACGCTTGCAGTGTTAAAGAAGGAAAAACACCCATACACACAACATTTCAGGAATGACAGGATGCTGCACATTTAAGGTGTAGGCATCGGCAAAGTGCTTCAGCAGTCCTGCGCCTTCCAGCAGGTCCATGGATGCTGAGGAGCAGTGAGGGCTGACCCCTGCTGTGTCCCCACGCCAACACAACTTCACAGGGCATGGCAGTATGTGTTGCAAAAATCACATCTTTCTAATACAAAGTATACACTTCAGGGGGGTTGTTTTGTTTTCACTGATTTATCTGTACCGAAGAAGTGGAAGAGAACAAAGACAACCAAGTTTTCAGCTGAAACACTAGGAACCAAATGTCACAAAAGTTTAAATGAAAGTTATCAATATTGTGCATCACTAAAAAATATTACATGGCCCAAAGTAGTATTTTCTTGCTTTCCCTTGCATAAAGCCTCTTTTTTGGCAATTTTTCTTCTTTAATATTCTACGGCTGTATTCATTTTCTTGCTATCCTATGCAGAGCTATTAGTAGCATTAGCAATGCTATGTGCTATGCTCTGCTGTAGAGTAAAATACCAAACCAGCCACACTGAGTATTTCTTTAATTTCTCAATGAAAGGAGAAATTAGCTACACAACAAACAGAAAAGAACTTTGATATTTCTAGACACCACAGGCAGAATTTTCACCCTTAATTATTTTAATGATCCTTTTTACAGCACAGGAAAGCCATGACAAATGCATGGAAATATGTATTTATACTCTGTGTATGTGCAGGCATCCACATGCACAGCTTACTTCAAACGTTTCCAATGCTGCTGCTCATACACAGATTTTTAGGAAAGATTTTTCCTGGCTCTTTAACTAGAGGATCAAAATTTAGTAAAACTAACCTTCAAAGTCACTTTCAATTGCAAAAAAAAAAAAAAAATTTGAAATACATAAGAAAGAGTCCTATTCATCTTCATTAGCTGCTGACACCATCATCATTCGTCTCATGAAAAAAAATAATTCAGAGGAGAATATACATCTCTGGAAACAGAGGGGTTTTTTGTTATACCATGAATACTAATGAAGTGAAAGCAGTTTAGTTCTTTATAAAATCTATTTCCATTCACATTCACCAATGAGCTCCTAGACTACCTATAAAGATTTCATTTATTCTATCACATTGGAGGCCTCAGAAAGCTAATTGTTTATTCAAGTCTATCTGCTCCATCCATGCTCAATTAGGTCTCACTTTTCCCTCAGTTACAGCGAAATTAAAAATAAAAATGCAAGGTGAAACATGCCTCGTTCCACTGACCAGCTGCCCGTAACAAGCCACTGAACAACTGCCGCTCAAGTGCAGCGAGAGCTTCTTGACTGTAATGCAGCATTTGAGGCACCTACCCAGTGACTTACAGAATTCCTACTCATTAACTTATTCCTCTGACTAACGGAAAATACATTTGTAATGCAGCTTTCTAATAAGCACAACCAAGCACTGTTAAGTGTAACCAGGCATTCCAGCTACAGCAATTCACAAGTACCTCAATTTTAAGAACGTAAGACATAAGCCTTACACACTATAAGAAAAAAATTATTCTCAATTTATTTTTCCTTGTTTAGACCATTCAAATACTAAATAATCCTTTTTGCCATATAAAGCCTCAAATCCAGGATTGCTTTCATTAGGAATAATGTATCAAAGGGAATCACAACACATTTATGCAAGGCAGGAACAAAACAAAAGAGAGAAACCCATGATGAAATGAGCTTGGAGTAAAAGGTTCTCAGCATGTAATGGAGCTGAAGTTGATCCATAAATCAATGCAAGATGAAAGCAAGATTATTTATGTGAAGGGGTCGCATTGTTAATTTACAGTCTGATTTAGAAAAGAAACGCTTTACTTGATCAACATACCAGTGATGTGCATGTGTGTACTTGAGCACAAATTAGTAATAATTACCAATAGGTGTATCTCCTCGTATTTTTTAATTAACCTTAACAAGCAGCATATAGAGTTCCAGAAAATGCAGGTTTTCCCCGAGTTTGCCTTTAACATGCTCCTAAGTTTTTAAATAATGCAGCCTCGCCACAAGAGACCTTGCAGACAAGGGCTTTTTGATCTCTTTCTTCCCATTCAGTGCTCAGAAAGATACCACGCGCGGTTATCGAACAATAGCTGCCATGAAAAACCCTCTTCCTGAACTGTTTTTGAAAGTGAACTAGAATATGGCATTTGATAGCTTTGTAGTTTTACCCTAGACATCTAACACAGAATTCAGAGACTGGGATGCTTCTCCTTTAGTCTCAACAACAAAATTAGCAAAAAAGTATCAGAAGGGCAAGCAGACCTGGGGAAGGGGGAAGCACAACCCAATTTGCATTTTTCAGAGATTTGTAGTTAAGGACAACAATCAAGAACCATGTTCGTAATTTTAAGTGGCTCCACTGCATTTCACATCTTCTGTCAGCTGCCATTTGTCAGTCTCAGACAATTTACCCAGGTCTGTCATTACCAGTAGTGTTTATTAACACTATCTGGCTCAAGGAAAAAGAAATTTTTTTTAGCCTGAAGACTTCACGAAGTATTACAATTAGGAAAAAACATGAAGACTATGTGAGAATGCAACCAGAAAGGTGATAAGGGACAATTTTAAATACTCCACCCCTCTATTTAATTCTTCATGTAATCTAAGCAAGTAACTGTCCATACTTTCTAAATATTCTCAACGTAAAACGTACACTTAAGTAGGCTTATCCTCACTCATCGTGGTCTCTTTATCCAGGCTTTTCCAATTAAACAGGTAGCTATTTAATGCAATGACACTGATGGGTGGAAGAAGGAAAGCTCCCTACTTAGATTTTAAAAAATCCTATATTAAGTGCTATTAGGCAGGGAAATGACAGCAGAATGTATCACACATTGTACCTGAAAGGACAGACATCAGTGTGCACGTGTAAAAGAGCACAAAACAGACAGGCATGTAAAAAGTGTCCAAATCAAAACAATGACTGTATTCATCTTTACACAGAGTTTAGAGCTGCTCTGGTTTCTTCAACCTCATATAGAAATTTTAACATTAACAGCAAAAGATTTAATTGTATGGCTTTTAGAGTTTTATTTATAGATCATTTCACCTCAGAGATTTATACACACTTTCTTAGAAGTTTAGTATGACTTAGAACTCTCTAAATTACAAGTATTAGTTGTATACTATGTTGTAGTCGTTGATTACTTTGATATCACCATGTATCTCATCAGTGTAAGCAATTTAATGCAGGCTTCATTAAAATGTCTACAGTGTAGAACTTTGCACAGAAGCACTACAACATCTGAAACACGGCAGTTACCTCTGAGTTAGAAGGGTTTTCTAATAAGATTTTGCTAAAGTAACCTGATCTAATAAAAAATAAAGTAGAATTCTACCCATCATGTTTCACACTGTGTCAGAGTCTTATTTCAACTTTTTTCCACTTTCCACTAGTGACAGGGGAGTGCTGTCAAAAGCAGAACAACCACCACACAAATGCACCCCTCTGTTATCAAGGTCTACTAGGGGTCTACTAGGATTCCTCAGGTCTGTAAGTCAGCATGTGCACCTTTCAATATACTTGTGAATCAGCTTTGTACCCTCACTTCAAGTGAGCAACATCCCACATCCTGTATTCTTAGGGTTACATCTTCATATTCAAAATAATGGGATGCCGCACTTTTTGTAAAACGAAAGTAGTTGTCTAAGTCAATGTTGAAAAACTTTAAATCACACATAGTCCTCTTATTTGTGCCCAGTTACAGGCAGAGCTTATGGACTAGAGTTAATTCCACAATGATAGCTTCAAAATACAGCAGTATTTTTACCACTTCAAAAGCTGAAAACAAACTATAGCTATTAGGAGGCAAAGATACTGCCCTTTCTATGGTTTAGAAATTTGTCAGTTTACAGCAATCTAAAGTCTCTAAAAGATATAACAACACAGATTTGAAAATGGATGTTTTATTAGGAAGTACTCAAAAACAGTGTAAGGGATGAGAAGTCTAATAAAATAATGAGATTCAGAGTCAGAATTGTCTGGAAACCAACCATTTTGCAAGGGAAAATCAGGGAAACTTCATTAGTTTCATCCATATATACAAATAGCATCTTGTTTGGATATATCTGTATCGCCTTCAGTACAATTTCACTTCACTTTAGTTTATTTCTGTTATCCTGATATATAGCAGTCTGTAATCCAGGATACCATAGCGTAAATTGCAAATAAAACAATCTTGCTAAGCCACACTAACGAGAGCCCACAAGGAAAAACATGCAGTGATAAAAGCTTTGAAATTTATGACTTGTGTGACTATGTACCACTGTGGGAGTTAACCTAGTTTTTTACTGATGTTCAACTGCTGTATTAACTGGACATTTTTAATAATGAATGTAAAAGTTGTTTAATAAAACTATTTCACAAAAACATTGAATCATCGTAAGCCAAAGCCCAGGTTTAACCTCTAAGAAAAACTCTGCAGCACTGAAGTCAGTGTATCCCTTCTGAAACCTACCCTTCACTTGCATCAAGAGAGTATTTAAGCTTGCTTCATCTTAGTAAAAACTAAAAGAGGCAAAGCTAGTAACAAGGAAATTCAAGTTCTAGTTTTATCATTTGTCTACTGGAACAATATTTATTAAAAAACAGACAAACACAAAAAACCCACACAAAAAAACCCAAACAAACAAAAAAAACCCCAAATACACAAAAATATTCAAGACAAGCCAACAAGAGGGTTTTCCCAGCATTTTTTCCAAAACTTATCTGCTGATTTTTCTCTAGAAATCATTCAGTTTTTCAGAAACCCTGTTCCCAGTACAGGAGGACACACTTCTAAAGGTTTTTCTTTTAACACCCAATGCTCAAGAACATACTTTCCCAGAGGGATCCCAGATGTACTGTATGTTTCACCAGTAAACTTCCAAAAAAGTAAAAACGACCAACAGGGTTCTCTCTTCCAACACACTGAGAGAATCAGTAGCTGTAATGATTCTTCAGAATTGCTTGTTCACTAAGAGAGATGCACTCCCCTTCTTGAGTTTAGAATAAAGATACAGCAGAAGTTGTTAAGGAAAAGCAGAGCAACTGGGATACACAAATTGGTTTCTTAGTGACATCGTTTTTATTTGCATAGCAGCTTTAGTAAATGGTAATGGTCACTCTCAGTAAGTAGCATACCAACAGGAGAGCAAACAACTTTTAATCTCAAAGCTAGTCCACTATTATTTTTACTTCAGTAATTCACTAAGCTTCCCTTGGCTAAGACTTAAGTGTTTCTTTACTTACACACACTGGTTAGTGGTTTCCAAGATAAGGCCTATTTAGGAAAGAAAGACCGTATTTTGTATGTTAAAAAAATAATAATAATGTTTGAGTATGTAATTTCAATAGAATAAAGACTTCGCTAAATTCAGCTTTAATATTTGGTTTTCCTGAAGACTACCGGCATCTAAATGAGCAGCAGTATACCATACTGAAGTTGCTCAACAGGGAGTAAGCCCACACAACACTTCTGCAGCACATTCCTCCGCAGTAAGGAACCAATCCCAAAGACTTCAAGGCCACTTTTATAAAGCCCAACTGTCCCATAAACCAAGGAATCCAGACTTCACTTAGGGACCTACTCTGTAGGACTACCACCTCCACAGTGCTTAAAGCTCCCACCCATCCAGGGAAAATAGGATCCAGAATTCTTCCCTATAGCAAGTACACACTATGCTGTCCAAAGACAATAAAATGAGCAACGTTGGCAAGGTTTTCCAAAAAAGGAAATGCAGCTTGTGTGCGTGCTCTCATTTTACAAAATCATATAGGAACTAGCACAATTAGCATATTGATTCAATAAGAAATATAACCACACTAAATTGCCCTTTAAGTTTAGGCAGGCAGCCTAGATTTCCAAAGCCATCCTCTCCCCAGTAGTACTACTGCTGCATCTATTTTTGCAGATGCAAGGGTGTAGAACCATATGCATGCAGCAAGACCCCGCACATTTGTTCATGTCCCATACAAAGGCTGTCAATTAAACTGCCTTTCCTACAGCTTCACGTCTCACATTGCCAGCATACCAGGAGGTCACGCAAGAATAACATAAAACAATGGGCTCTCCAGGAGTGACTGCTGAAGAACATGAAAGAACATAAATCTCTTCCAGGCTACTACCATGCTGTAGTTGCAAACACACATTATAGCCTCATTAAGAAATACAGCACTGTCAGAAATCCTGACTCAACAGCAAGCCAAAACTAACGCAAGTATTTTCTCTGTACCAGCATTTCATAAAAATAGAAGTCCCTAACACCTTAGCTCAGACTTCCAGTTCAGAGCTCCCAGACTCATACCTTGGCAAAATGGCAGGGAGGGGAGAAACTGCAGAGGCACCTGGAGGAAGCAGGGAGGAAGCAATGCGGGAAGGGAATAGGCAATGCCGTCCCTACCAGCCTGCTTGACTCAAGCTCATTTATCTCCCTTTTCAGGCAGCCCAGCTTCTGTCAGGATCCTCTATTGCATCCAAGCTCTTTGGCACACGTCTTCACAAGTACCTGCTGTGCTTCCATGGAGGATGCTATCTTCTGTGACTACAGAAATGAAATTGATTTACTGGAAGTCATCTAAGTACAAGAAAGGAAGCAGCTAGACATCAGTGTTAGGCAGCGAAGAACCAAGAATGAAGCAATGCAAAGCTCATAATGTTTAATACCTTTTTTTTCCACTTTCACCTTACTATTTCAGTCCTCACTATTCTCTAGTTTGTATTGCAGATATGCTTCTTTTTACTGCTCTCATAAGACAACTGGCACTGTCGGGTGTTTTACCTCTAGAACAATGACCTCAGGGCATGCAGCTCCCAACGCACAGCCTGTAAACCACTTATTTTTATAATGAAGCACAAAACAGAAATCTTATCTCAGATTTCTTTTCCATTCTGCTCATTCAGTTAAAGCTCTAGAAGTATTCAGGAACAGATTGCTGAAAGATATCCTGAGGTGTTTGACATGAACCACAGTGGGGCTGTAGTCCCTGCCAGACATGCCAGACAACATGTGTCTTCACAATAGAAGTAAGTGGAGTTAACATCACTAGTAAGAACAATCCTCTAAGTCAGCAGACAGTCCAGTCAGAAAAACAATCATCTGTTGAGATTAAATGTTGACAGAAAAATCTCCAAGTGCCTGATCATCAGAGTGTCTGCATTAAACGCAGGACCATAACCTTTGCTGAGTCACAAGCCTGAGGGTCCTGAAACTGTCTCAGTTGACGGACACAGTTATCCTCTGCCTGATTCACCTAAAAGACAACTGCTCCAACTGGAGCATGCTCTTCCAGTTGCATCTGTCTTGCAAAGCCATCTGACTCTAGAGAAGGAAAGCATTCTGGCTTCTCCAGACAAGAAGAAAGAGTAATGAAAAATGGCAGATTTGACACGAGTGACATCTTACTAGTTGCTCAGCCTGTACACATTCACCAAGGCATTAACAGCCTACCACGACTGAGGTTATTGAAGAAAGGCAGACCTCTCCCTCCCTTCTAATTCTCTGAAAGCAGAGCAGGAAAACCAAGCCTGGATAGTACACTGACTGGATAGCTATGTCCCCCAAGATGTAAAGACATATTCAGAAATCAGAAGTAAAGGTTACTTAGCATATGAAACAAGTTGGTAAGCCATGGTACAAACATGGAAAACTGAAGACCAGTATGCTGGTATGTATGTATGTGTATTTGTAAACATAAAGATTTTACAGATCAGCTGTAAATACTAAGACCCAGCTTTTCCTTGCAATTATTGGATCACATGTTTATAGCTTTGAATCACTAGATTTATGCATCAGAGACAAATCTTTCTGGGGAAGGTTTCCATGGCTCCCTCTTCTACATTATCAAAAATGAATTCCCTAATAGTTCCCATCCCACCTTTAATAGCAGCTTGTTTAAAAAGCTCAAAAATGTTAAAGAGAGGAAAGCCCACATTGTGCAGATGACACAGAGCTCCCAAAATTTGTATTTGAAAGTCCATACTGCAGATGATTTAACACTGTGCCCAGAGACTGCTCTCAGAACAGGCCATTAAAGCATCAGATAAGCATCTCAAAAAAGCATTAAAGCATCTCAAAGCACTACTACCCATTTATTATTAGGACCTTCACTGGCAGAACAGGGAAAGTTCTTCCCACGCTTTCCAAATTTGCTTCAGTCTGATTTGGTCAAAAAATTAGACAAGCAAATACCTAGGAATCATATGCCAGGATCTTATGCCAATGTTTCTGGACAACAGGTCCACTGAAAATCCGTGATCTTAGGGCAAATACTGGATTAGATAGCATTGCTGGGGTTATAAAGGTGGATTATGATTTGAAATGGTAACTCATACTTCTGTAGGCTTCTGTGTTACGAGCCCACACACTGAAATGTGTAGCCATAGTGGGCAGGGCAAGCACCTGCACAGGTACAAGAGCATCAAAGAGGAGAAAAAAAAAGTTCCTTTCAAGAAAAGAGGATGGAATATTTGAGACAAAAAAAACCTGAAAAGTAAAAAAAGATCAAACTATAACTTGCTCACACAGAATTTTATTCCATCCTTCAAAACTCCTATCCTTTCATGCTGCAAAGAGCTGGCATTCTTTGACCATCATTCAAAATTTGAGTTTAGTCCTTCAAAGCTTTAAGAGCTAATGCACAAAACCTGAAATGCCCAAGGTAAAGGAATTCTGGTACAGATCTAAACACTTGTGAATATGTAATCTTAAACTCAAAATCCAGTTGACACTGAAGCCTTAAGCAAACAAAAAAATCCCACATCACTAGCAGAATTATGAAGACAACCTTTTGCTCCAGAAATTACATTCTGAAGTCTTACACTGCAAGGTGGAATGAGATTAGCACAGAAATTGTTATTTTAAAAAGTCTTCAAACTACACCTTGTTGATGTACAGCATAAAGCAGAATTATACTAAGCACAGAAGTTTCCTAAAACATTTTTCTTCTACTTTAATCAACATCTACTTGTTTCAGATCTAAATCAAAGAAGCAACACAGCCCCTGGAAGCAGCTAATTTGCATACACACTGAAGAAATAATAATAATTTACATCTTAAGCCCCCCTAAAAATGGCCCAGACTTTTGTGTGAGGTTCAAGCACCCTTTAGTACATCTTTACTGTTACATCCTCTGCTCTAAGTTTTAATCATGGAAACAGTGAAGTTATCCATTATTTGAAAACATGGCCACACTTGCAGATTAATACAGTTACAGTTAATCACCCATTACCTACTCCTTCATATATGTCTTCTGGGTAAAAATGAACATTCATCAAGCATACCGAAAATATGAAGGTTCAGACTTCTCTGCTGTTTTCCCTTTAATTATTTTTTTTTTTTAATTCTTCTGTTAACAACAGGGGCAGGGAAGCTTTCAATTATATACGTATATACCTCAAATACATACCCACACATATTGAGCAAGCATGGGTTAAAAGAAAGGCAAAAAAAAAAAAAAATCACACCTTTGCAGATCACATAAGACAATGAATCACAGAGAGAGAGCAGGTTTCGAAGTGCTGTTACTAGCACAATTGAAGCTAATGTGCATCTAGGGGATACATTTTGCTTTGCATTTGCCATTCCATAACATTATGGATTTAAAAAAGCAAAGCCTCAGAAAGATCAATGTACGACAGTTCTCTTTGATCTCTTGGTTTACTTACTTCTGCAAGTGAGATCAGATTTAAAAAGCCACAGGAATTTACCACTTTGAAGTATTTTAACTTTTCATTAACTGGAACAGTGGTACCCGATTACAAGACAAATTCAGAAGGTAGAGCTTATTTTATTTTTGCAGACTTAAGCTTGTTGCACAACTAAGAGGAAATCCAGTGCTTAATTCAATTTTCAGGTACGTGATTTGTTAGTAATATGGGAGTTGTGGGAAAGAAAAGGATACTTCAAGAGAGATGACCTATTTTGCTCTGGAATGAGTAGTACAGCACCCCTCTCAAATTCCAAGAAAAGCCATTAGGAGATAAAATACATTTTCCTTTTCATGTTTATTCAGCTGACAAGCATGACCCTGAGCACTGACCAAATTAATAAGGACCATTTTGCCCCTTCTCAAACAAATTAAGACTAGCTAATGATGACAGGAAAGGAAGACTGAACTGTTTGCTCTGAATAAAATTGGTGGCTCTTCATACTGGCATTCTTTAATGTCCTTAAAATGACAACTAAGCAAAAATACAGTGGAAGTGCCTAAAGCTAACAAATGTGTTGCTTTTTTTAAACAGTTAACTTGGAAGTAGATCTACTACTTTGCAGATAATGTGCTATGAACTTGGTTTCCTGAATGGGAAATATAAATTTATATCAGGTTTTTTAATATTTTCCTTGAAAGATTTAAACTGTCACTCTGAGCCAAAATATGGAGGGGGACCTTATAAAGCTGCCCTTTTTTTTTGTTTACCACTTTTTGGGCAATCTATGTATGATTTATTACTTCTACTTAAGATTTGATCATAGTATCCAGAAGACAAGACAGCAGAGAAAGCTAGAGATTGCAAATTAACAAATATACTCTGGCTAAACATATTTCTCTGAGCAGAGAAATACAAAAACTTTGCTGACAACCACAAGTCTGGACAGGAAGTTATTCTTTATTTTTTTCTTTTTGTGGGGAAAATCTTGGAAATCAGAAGAATAAGAGAACAACAAAAAACGACTTGCCATTTTGTTTTTTTTTTTTAAAAAGTAAGTAGCCTTGTAGTTCTGGTGTCAAACTGTTTCATCTTGTTGCATAAACTGAGGGAGAGAAACAAAATCACCAATGAAACAGATGTGCTTGGATTGGTAATCACGGAAAGGGAAAAAACACAAGTACCATAGTAATGTTCTTTTCAGATTTGCTTGCAAAAACAATCCATATACTGAAAGATAAAAGTGCAATAGCAACACTGACAGGATTGATGACACTAGGGTCAACTACAGGAGTATGAAACCACTGTGAAAATCTACCAAGAAACAGCTCCAAAACAACACAAGTTGTCTTTGCCTATTTATACTCAATTTCTATTCCTGCCCACATAATCAATCCACACAGAGTTTTACCAAATATGATCCAAGATTTCCATTTTATCATCTGGACACCCATACATAATGCTACGGAAAGGAATGGACTTCAGTGTTCTCTTATAAACTGGTCATTTCTTCATCACCCAAAATAAATAAATCCCTTTTTTTCCCCAGATAAAAGCTTACTGTTCATAAAACTAGTTTCCTCCATGAAGAAGTTGCACCTGAAGTAATGTAGCCTCCTAAGAAGGAACAAGGAGATGCAGTACTAAAACAACTTCCCAGAGACAAACCCTGTTGACTCACAGAGAGGCAGTGTGAAATGAAAGCACTGGCTCATGGAAGAAGAAACTTTCTTCATCAAAAGACAGTCAAAACCTGTGTCAATGCAGGGCTTAACTGGGGAGATACCAAACTGCAAAGGAGCAGTGACTGACCCCTGGCAAATCCTGAAATTCCCAGGAAAAACAATCAAAACCAAAGGGATACTAGAAGCAGCAAATGACAGAATGTACTTTTATACTTTACGCCACCAAAAGGAATTGCATTAGAAGCCGTTTGCCAGCTATCGATCGTCTCAATCATGCATTGCCCAAAGAAACAGAAGAGGGAATAAGACTGCACAAAAGATCTCGGATACATTATCCCAGGGATTTGCACTCCAGGAACACAGCAAGGACCCCAAAG
The DNA here is from genome assembly GCA_013396915.1 of Stercorarius parasiticus. Classification (NCBI taxonomy): domain Eukaryota; kingdom Metazoa; phylum Chordata; class Aves; order Charadriiformes; family Stercorariidae; genus Stercorarius; species Stercorarius parasiticus. The sequence continues at coordinate 141,373 of VWZL01004175.1, forward strand.
CCAGCACAGGAATGCACACAGGTCCAGGTTGGAGATGCAGTCACAGCAGCCCTCCCACTCTCCAGAGATGCTACTGACAAGGCACATGACAATCCTCAGTCACAACAGACTTTTTCCCAGCACGGGGTCACAAGTCACTATCCACATAATGCAACAGGAAGGGATGACAAAAAAACTTTCGGTTTAGACAGCAGACAGTTACTTTAAAAAACAACCAAAAAAACCCCATGCAGCTCCCAATCCCCTCTCATTCCCCTGACACCAGCAGTATAGAGTCTGTCTTCTCTAGCATATATCAGAAAGAACAGATACTATAAACGCTACTAAGGAAATATCTTTAAGACAACCTTGTGGGAGAAGAAAGCTCATTTTAAACTATTACTACACTTTGTGCAGAACAGACTGAAGAGCTGAGCAGCAAACAGGGAAGGAATCAGAGATCCTGCTCTTCATTAAAAGCAGGAATATTCACCCTGGTGATAGTTCTCCTAGAGGCAGCATGGGGAATCCAGCTGAAGGGGTACCAAGTAGCAGGAGGGTCAAGTCTGAGTAAAAACACAAAGGTGGTGCCAAAGCAGATACCACAATGAGTTGCATTAAATAAGTTTGTGTCTTTCAATCCTAGAAACACTGCTTTACAGGCGAGTCCCAATACATGGTAAGTCTATATGCACTCACCAAAACCGAGGAGTGGCAAAGCACACCTGATATGCCCATGGGCACATCCAGTTTTGCACAAAGCATACTGCTTTTCCTGTGTTTTGATCATTTACACAAACTGTTGGTTGATTTTCAAATACCTACATGATTAACTAACAAACAGGACTGCAATTACATCTAGCTTTTCCAGTGACAGCCACAAAGAATGTAATTAGATGTTCCTTACATGTACTTAACAATGTTTCAGTTTTCTAAAGTCTGTATACAATTATAAATACCTTGGACAAAGTCCATTTTCTTCCCACAGAATTAATAACACTAACGGTTAGGCTTTAAAATGCAGTGTTTTACTGTTGCACACTAATATTCATATTAATATAATCCATTACATATGATGGCTGTATTACTTAAATTTATTTCCATTTTCTGAATGCTGATCAGGTATTACAGGTCAGGATATCAGGTGTTCTTCTGTATTGTGAGGACTGTCCTACTTTAGTTATTATGAAGTCTATTAGAAAATATCATCTTTTCCTGCACCACCTTTAGAAGGGAAAGGAAAAGGGGTGGTAATGATCAAAACCTTTCTGTATGGATTAATTCTTTGCCCCAGCTCTGCCCTCTTCCTATTACTCATAAGAAAACCTGCGTTTCCTGCCTGTGTGCAAAGGCAGCATGGCTGATGTAGCATGAAGAGAGCAGAGCAGTGGGAGCAGCAGGAAAACAGAAAATGACAAAGAAAAAAAATACACCAGGCCGGAAGGTACCTCTCAGGTCATCCATCCCAGCCTCCTGCTCCCACGATCTCCACCATCACTCAACCATGGCTTGTCAAAGGCAGCTCTCAAAGACTCCACTCAAGAATGACTCTTAACTAAAACTGCCCGTCCCATTTTCCAGCCTGCACAGTGACTGCGCGTGTAAGCGACCCTTTCAGCAGAGAAATTTTTGAAGCTGCTGTGAACCATTTCCCCAAAGGCAACATTTCCGCTTTGCAATGCAGCGCACCCCAAGTTAAGCCTCGTACACCAGCCCCTGATCCCCAACCAGTGCCCACCTTCCCAGGGCTCTCGGGAATGTTGAGGGACCCCTCTCTGTCCACAGAGCTGTCACAGACCCCACATCCTAGGGAAAAATCGCTCAGGCAGAGACTTGGGCTGAGTTCAAATAAATCCTGGAAAGTTTGCAGGTGACCAGGAAACTGCAGCATAATGAATGCTTTGTTTTGAAGCTTAGCTGAGAGGAGACACCATGGAGAAGCACCTTCTCAGGCAGGCTCCCCCATTCCTGACTGTTTTATGGGGATAGTTTTATAACTTGAAGTAGTTCTTCTAAATACGTATTTATGACAAATCTGAAATAACCACTAAAAATGTCAACATTTGCCTCATGTCAGAAACTGAAAGCACACCTTCTTCATAACTGCTGATTATTAACTTCTTACCAAGTTGGCTTTTAAAATAGCTATGGCAACATCTTGAGTTAGTTACTTACGGCAGGCTCCTGTCAACCAAGTGGTACCTGCAATAACCTCAGTTTTGCTTTTCTTTTCTTTTTTTCTTTCTTTTTTTTTTTTTTGAAGGGAGCACAAGGGGAATAAAGAAACACACAAAGCAAAGGTCAGTATGTCAGTAGGAAAAAACTCCCTGATGAAAGCAAGCACTAAGCTTAAAGCTACCATGACCTTCCAAGTACAGGCTTTTTAAAATCTTTGGTTACATATTGTTTACTCAAATATCAACTACTTGTAAACAAGCTACTTCAGACTAATAAGGAATGTTACTTTTTGATGTTAGCTAGTGACCCAATGCATACCCTCAGGTAATGTTTATTTTACAGCACTGAGATGCAGAATATAAGAGATAAGAAAAATACATTTTTGAAGTGGGCAGTATGCCCACATTGAATCATTAGGACTTTAAAAAGACTTTGCAAGCCCCCTTTTACTCACTAATGCACTAAAAATTAAGCTAAGATGGTACAAAGAAAAGATAAGTTATGTTCAATAATTTCATTTTTCTCCTTTCATGCAATATTTAAAAGTTTTCCATAAAGACAACCATCAACAATCATGTCTAATGACAGCTAATCTGATTTATCTGAAAACACATAACTACTTTGCCAGAAAAACTACAGTATTAGTTACCAAGGTTACCTGAGACAGAAAGCAAGGCCTAACACATGGAGAGAATATGACATGTTTGCAGCCACCATGACAAAAAAATACCTACAGTGACAGAAACAATCTGAAACCAGTTGCACTTTCACAGGTGAATTTATTCCTTAATAAACTCAGACTGTATCACGTTAAAAAAAAATCCATCTTAAATTTCGACAACTGAAAGTTCAGCTTGTGCACACTATAAAAAATACATGTAACTTCTTTAACATACCAGACAAAACAACTAGCTTATCTGCATCTTGAGGTAGCAGAACCTACACTTTTCCTCGAATTTACCACTAAAATGTCGCACGAATGATGCAAGTTTATCAGATGCAGCTTCCTGGGTCTCTTGAGCTCCAGCCACAATAAAAGAGTAGTTTATGTTCTCTCACTTGTTAACAAACTGCTAAAAATCAGAACTTAAAGTTATATTGAGAGATCTCAAGTCAACACTATGTAATTTGACTGATATTTCCTTTTAATCAAGTACACAATTTGACAGCTACCATGGGGATATGAATATACAGCTATCATTTTGCAGTTGTCCAAAGGGCGCAAAGCGCATCAAGATGAAACTATTGACTTCACTCTTGATCTAGCACACAGAGGTGATTCATTAGGTAGCTGGGCTGAAGAAACACTTTCGACAAGGGTACTGTAAGAGACTTATGTAGAGAATATTACCTTTCTTAATTTTGTTCAGACAGGAATGACATTTAGCTCATTTTCAGAGAAAACAACAGCTACAAATTTGTTTTCACATTTGGATTTACCCTTACATGCTTGATGCAGGCAGTATTGCAGGGAAAGTCAGCCCTCTCGCAATGACCTAAGAAGGTGGAAGTTTTGCTTTAAAAAAAGCTAATTTACTTTCATGTATCAAAAATATTTAATTACATGGAAAACTGCATGGAAATGCAAGAATCGCATTGAAAATGAATTTGCCCTCTCATAACATTTGGAAAGTCAAACTGATTTCAAGCACAAGTCCTCTGCCCGTATTCCAGGGCAAAGTTTTGGGTTTTTTACCACAATCTCTCATGTTATATCCTGATCCCTCTTGCAACTTCCCATCAACTCTGTAGCACAGAAGGCCAATTTTATTTTATTTTTTTTCAGTGTAAAAATTACTTTAATAATTTATTTGGTATACCCTTCCACCAATGCAGCAAAATTCAAATATTCAAAATTACATGTGTGAATTTTTTCAATCTCTCGATCTCAATTATTATTTTTTACCAGGAGGATTACGACTAATATATTTCTAAAATTTTACTTAAAAAAAAGCCCTAGCAAATTAAGTCAAGATCCCAAAAAAAGGAAGTATTCCCTAGTTAGATTTTATGAAACTACAGTGTCCATAAACTCTGGGTCCTCAAAAGCAAGTTTATTATACATGACTGAATATCGAGAGCACATCTCTCAACTTGCCCTGGGGGACTTCTCTGGAGGTATTTGCTCAAGAATGCTAATCAGCCTGGAGTCAGACTAACACCATTCATAAGCTCAGAGTGAGGGAGCAGGAGGGGAAGGATACTTACAGTCCTGCTGAACCTTAATGGGACATTTAGATAGCCACATATGTAGTACTGGCATTCAAAAGGCTTATCGTAAACCAGAAAAGTCCAACCATAGCAAAGAGTCATATGCCAGGCACATACAGATTTATTCAAGCCATCAAGCTACTTGCACCAGCCTATGATCAATTAGCAAACATTCAACTGGAAGTATGAAAGATTATTTAAAATATAAAAGGAAGCCATGACTAACAAGCAGACTTCTGTTGCTGGACATCTATACTCTGTGCGCTACTGTACAACCAGCAATGCTTCTGAGTATCGCTCTTGCTAGAAAGGTAGCCCGCAATGATGCTGGCATCAAGCTGTGTTCATGAACGGAGAAGTCAGAGGTCCCTAGTAGTAGGAAAGCTAAATTTATGAGAAAAAGCTAACAATAATCACCTCAACCTTGTTATAGCCCACTAAGGATCAATACACTTTTACTTAGATTTCTCTTTGTGCTGTTTTAACACAGCCAACTTTGTGGTTTTGTTGTATTGTTGTATTATATTACCATAGGTGAGAAGCTCATTTCCTTTCAAAAGCAAACAGATAAAATGCTTTCAATACTGTTCACTCCCTGTTTAGTATAGCTTTTCTGGAAAAGGAAGCAATTGCCTTATGAGAAGTCTACCAGAAACAGCAATGCATGGTAATGAGATGTATCTTCTCACCAAAACAGGAAATTCTGCAAGTTTCCATTTAGAAACAAGTATCTTTTTTTCCTATAATTTGTGGCAAATGGCCATAACATGACTAATATGGCATACTAATGCAGCCAATTATGGAACACAAATCTGTAGAAGAAAGTAAACCAAATCCGCTCCAGTAATAAGTGTACCATGTAATGAAGGACCATTTCATCTTCATGCATACTTTCTTGTGTGTAAGGGGTAAAGGGTGTTTGCTGGGGGGTGGGAAATCAAGGCATTCTAGAATGGAAAGTGAATCTGTTCCTTCCTTGTGACTGAGCAAGAATTCCAGCTCTCTCCATTTATATCTAATTACTTAATTTTGCTGAACACACAATCTAATATGCTATTCTACACCACATATTCAAGCTAAAGATTGGATTTCTGATAACGTTTGACTGCGTTTTTATAAGGATTGTCATCAGTTTCATGCATGCACTCAAATCAACTAAGTAACATTTATTTCATCTTGAATTGGCTTGGTTTTTTTCTGGTTTCAAGTCCCAAGTTTTAGAGCCTGAAAATGTTTAATACCTCAGGAATGGTAATTAGCCATTGGTACTTTTTGCTCATGTAAAAGAAAAATGTATAAAGAAAGGACTTTTTAAATAATTAAACTCTCTTCCTGAGCAATAGAAGAAATAAGTCATTCCCAAATATATTTAATTGAACCTACTGCTGTTTCAAATTCAATTTTTCTTTAATTGGTAACTGTAGTACATGTGAATTATTAACTAGCAGTCCCTGAGAACAGGATATAAAATAAAAAGAGAAAAGACTTCCAATGTAGCTGGAAGATAAACTCGCGTTTTTCAAGATACTCTGTAGAATTCTCCCCCCGTGATGATTTTTTTCACTACCATCTACCTGAAGTTCTGCTGGAAGGTTTCCTCTAAGGAGCCTACAGAAATCAGATTGAAGATGACAGTATTATGGGACTTGCGTTCTCTGAAACATTAAAGATTTTTAGAAGGGTTACAGGCACAAGCATTTGTACTGTAACTTCTAAAGAAGCTGAAGAGTAACCAAGAACTTTTTAAAGGTACCTCTGCTCACGTACATTAACTGTGCAGTCAAGAACTGTTTCCCCATTAACCCACTAGACAGACAAGAACCAGTTCGAGATTCTCCAAGAATCTCCACAGCAATGAATACAACCAATTAATGCCAACAGCACAAAGCAGGCAGGACATCTCCCTAAGCACATCCTCTAACAGCAAGTGACAACTGTTTTCCCACATTTTTGCACATTATATTCTTAAGATGCCTACAGTTCTTTCAGCTTTCCTGTGTTTAAACAAGGTTATTACCCCCAGTCACCAGCACCAACATGAAAGCCACTGTTACAAGCTCTCAATCTTATTCCACATCTTATGCCACTCAACGTTTACCAAAAAAGGCTGATGAAAAGACATCCTACTTTGGCAGCTGCCAGCCTTTGTTCAGAAATACACCAGCTTTCCTTGCAGAGCTGAGCTCTAAAATGTCAAATGATCAAGGTACATCTGGTACTATTCCATTTTTTTTACTTCTATATTTTAAACTGAAGACCAACGGATAAGAGGAGCTGCCATCTCAGCTCTGCTGGGTGAGAATCACCTCAGCTGAGATAGCACAAGTCCATGAAGAACATGCAAAAATGGATGTTAGTGGCAAAAGGACCGCTCCATAGGTCCAATGATACCCTAACCCCCAACACTCAGAATTTTCCTCCTGACTGTCAGAAAGGTGTGAATTTCTCTTACTCTTTGGTAGGAAAGAGTCCCACAGGCAAAGAAATGCACATGGAAAACTCAAAGTAAGAAAATCTGAGACCCTACTTAGTGCATTCTACTTAGTGTTCATCTCCTCACCAGCCACACATCCTCGGAGCATCAGTCCACCTTCCTGAGCAGCAGCGCCATTGGTACCTGCTGTTGCCACTATGGTTCCTCAGCAACTCACTTGGTTAACGCTGTATACCACACCAGAAGGTACACCATTTGGTTACTAGATGACAATGTGAGTACAAAGATGCCTTTTCATAGCTATTCATAAAACACAGGAAAACAGTAGTAAAAAGACTAGTAGCAGAGGCAAAGCAGGCAGGGATGGCTCTATAGAGGAAGAGAGCTGCACAATAGTGCCAAAATCAAGCAAGCTAAATGGTTAAAACCTTTGTGGTATGGGGGACGATGTCTGAAACAGAAGCATGGGGAGGCTTGGCAAACTGACTATATCACACTCCCTCAAGCGCACCAGGGTTACCCGTTGTGTGCTTACAATGGTGGAAGGAAGCACTGGATGATTGGAAACCTACGCCATACCTCATGCCACTGCCTGGAATACCATCCTGGGCCTTGAAAGGCAAGTCTTGTGGCAACATGGTACTCCAGAAAGAATTGAGTCAGACAATGGGACTCATTTCAAAAACAATCTTGTTAGTAATTGAGCGAAAGAACATGGCATTGAGTGGGTGTATCATATGCCCTATCATGCACCAGCTTCTGGGAAAATTGAGTGATACAATGGGCTACTAAAAACCACCCTGAAATCAATGGGGAGGTGGAACCTTTAAAAATTGCGACAAGCATTTAGCACAAGCTACCTGGTTAGTTAACACCAGGGGATCCATCAGTCGAGCTGGCCCTGCTGAATCAGACCTTTTACATACTGTAGAAGGGTATAAAGTCCCTGTGGTGCATGAAAGGAATACACTGGGGAAAACTGTTCGGGTTTTTCTCACTTCAGGCAAAGGCAAACCCATTTGTAGGACTGTTTTTGTTCAAGGACCTGGATGTACTTGGTGGGTGGTGCTGAAGAATGGGGGAATTCAATGTGTACCTCAAGGAAATTTAATCCTCGGCAAAATTTCTCAGTTCTGAGCTGTATTATGTTAATTGTTATACAATACTAACAGCGTTCAGTACGTGTTTTTCAGGATAACATGGTGGTGATGAAACCTTGAGCTAGTTTGATGAAGTAGCATCCAGCAAACTCTTTGAGATGGACACACTACCCATGGGCACGAACCACTATGAATTCCATATGACCTTTTCTGCCCTGAGAGTCTGCTATAATAGATGAAATCCTGCAATTATGAACTAAATAGACTTCATGAACTTTTGTGTATAAAGATAAATCATAAATAAGCGACCTTTGTATATATGTGTATGTATTTATCGGATAAGTAGTAATAGTAATCTGAGCACCACACAAATAGTATGAGATAAGGGGTGGAATGTCCTGGTTTGGACAGAACAAATTTTCTGTTCAGAATTTTACTTTTTAGCTAAGCCTCTTATAACTAACTAAAGTCTGAAATTAACAGCATATTGTGCAGAAAGTGTTTGCTCTCAAGAGTGATAAGACCTGATTATGCCAAGGAATGGCATGCAGAGAGGCTCCTGCTTATACCTATTGTTATAACAACCAAGATCAGCTAACTGTTATATTGCCCCCTTGGAGGGTCAGAAGCAGAAAAGCATAGAGGGGTCACACCTGTGGGGAGGAGCGAACAATACAGGTGACCCAAAACTGACCAACAGGGGGGGTATTTCATCCCATCTCAGTATAAAAGCTGAGGGATCAAAAGGTCAGCCGTCTTTCTTTAGTGGCTGGCATCCAAGGAGGACTCTGTCTGTTCTTCTACCTTTGATCCTGATCCAAGCATTCCTGACTGCAGATCTGGAATCCAGCTCCCATCCAGCACTGAGTCCAGTCTGGGACTTCTTTAGTGCCTGCTGGTGACGGTTTTGTATATATTGTATATATTTCATTAGTTTCTTTTTAAAAAAATATTTTATTAATTTATTAATATTTTCATCAAATTAGTTTAGTTTTTTTTCTAAACTCATAAATCTCTTTATCTCTTTCTCTCCTCTCTTTGGAGAGAGAGGTGGGGGGGAGAATCTGTGATTCTCATTGGCCAATCCGGCCTAAACCATGACACCAGTTAATCCCTTGCAGGGAACAACTAATGTGGAAAAATAACCTGGTTTCCCAGAGAGACTTGGGAGCAGTTGTGTTAAGCTGAAGTGTTATGAATGTGCCATGCTAAGAGAGCTGCCTACCACAGAGGAAGCCAAAGGCAGCGTTGATCCAGCCGGGCACCAGAGGCAGCCAACGCAGCGGCTAGCAATCCCAGCAAATATCCGCCGCAGTGGCAGAAGCAACTGGACAGTGTCTGGGTAGGACATGAAATCATGCTTAACTAACACCTACCCCAGCAACAGAAGAAATTATCCTCCGTGCTCACATAGAATCATAGAATCTATTTCATAAAAAGACTTCTCCTGATTAGAAGGAGAAAGGGAAGCACAGCCTTCCTGTATATCAAGTGAAAACATTTTNAAAAACAATCTTGTTAGTAATTGAGCGAAAGAACATGGCATTGAGTGGGTGTATCATATGCCCTATCATGCACCAGCTTCTGGGAAAATTGAGTGATACAATGGGCTACTAAAAACCACCCTGAAATCAATGGGGAGGTGGAACCTTTAAAAATTGCGACAAGCATTTAGCACAAGCTACCTGGTTAGTTAACACCAGGGGATCCATCAGTCGAGCTGGCCCTGCTGAATCAGACCTTTTACATACTGTAGAAGGGTATAAAGTCCCTGTGGTGCATGAAAGGAATACACTGGGGAAAACTGTTCGGGTTTTTCTCACTTCAGGCAAAGGCAAACCCATTTGTAGGACTGTTTTTGTTCAAGGACCTGGATGTACTTGGTGGGTGGTGCTGAAGAATGGGGGAATTCAATGTGTACCTCAAGGAAATTTAATCCTCGGCAAAATTTCTCAGTTCTGAGCTGTATTATGTTAATTGTTATACAATACTAACAGCGTTCAGTACGTGTTTTTCAGGATAACATGGTGGTGATGAAACCTTGAGCTAGTTTGATGAAGTAGCATCCAGCAAACTCTTTGAGATGGACACACTACCCATGGGCACGAACCACTATGAATTCCATATGACCTTTTCTGCCCTGAGAGTCTGCTATAATAGATGAAATCCTGCAATTATGAACTAAATAGACTTCATGAACTTTTGTGTATAAAGATAAATCATAAATAAGCGACCTTTGTATATATGTGTATGTATTTATCAGATAAGTAGTAATAGTAATCTGAGCACCACACAAATAGTATGAAATAAGGGGTGGAATGTCCTGGTTTGGACAGAACAAATTTTCTGTTCAGAATTTTACTTTTTAGCTAAGCCTCTTATAACTAACTAAAGTCTGAAATTAACAGCATATTGTGCAGAAAGTGTTTGCTCTCAAGAGTGATAAGACCTGATTATGCCAAGGAATGGCATGCAGAGAGGCTCCTGCTTATACCTATTGTTATAACAACCAAGATCAGCTAACTGTTATATTGCCCCCTTGGAGGGTCAGAAGCAGAAAAGCATAGAGGGGTCACACCTGTGGGGAGGAGCGAACAATACAGGTGACCCAAAACTGACCAACAGGGGGGGTATTTCATCCCATCTCAGTATAAAAGCTGAGGGATCAAAAGGTCAGCCGTCTTTCTTTAGTGGCTGGCATCCAAGGAGGACTCTGTCTGTTCTTCTACCTTTGATCCTGATCCAAGCATTCCTGACTGCAGATCTGGAATCCAGCTCCCATCCAGCACTGAGTCCAGTCTGGGACTTCTTTAGTGCCTGCTGGTGACGGTTTTGTATATATTGTATATATTTCATTAGTTTCTTTTTAAAAAAATATTTTATTAATTTATTAATATTTTCATCAAATTAGTTTAGTTTTTTTTCTAAACTCATAAATCTCTTTATCTCTTTCTCTCCTCTCTTTGGAGAGAGAGGTGGGGGGGAGAATCTGTGATTCTCATTGGCCAATCCGGCCTAAACCATGACACCAGTTAATCCCTTGCAGGGAACAACTAATGTGGAAAAATAACCTGGTTTCCCAGAGAGACTTGGGAGCAGTTGTGTTAAGCTGAAGTGTTATGAATGTGCCATGCTAAGAGAGCTGCCTACCACAGAGGAAGCCAAAGGCAGCGTTGATCCAGCCGGGCACCAGAGGCAGCCAACGCAGCGGCTAGCAATCCCAGCAAATATCCGCCGCAGTGGCAGAAGCAACTGGACAGTGTCTGGGTAGGACATGAAATCATGCTTAACTAACACCTACCCCAGCAACAGAAGAAATTATCCTCCGTGCTCACATAGAATCATAGAATCTATTTCATAAAAAGACTTCTCCTGATTAGAAGGAGAAAGGGAAGCACAGCCTTCCTGTATATCAAGTGAAAACATTTTTTATTAGATAAAATGTTGGAATGTCTAAGTTCAAGACTTTAAATTGGCTTCCTGTCTTGGGCAGCAAGTATCCTGTGAGGAGATTCCTGTTCCTCTCCTACTTCCTCTGAGAAACATTCATCGTCTTCTACTTAAAGCAACAGGAAATTGTTGAATACTTAGATACATCTTTTCTAATTATTTTTTTTAGTTCAGCTCGGACCCAATTTGCAGGAGCGCAGCAGTTACTGACATAGGGAGGTTGTGCTAGAATAGCACTTTTTAGTCAATGAAGAAACAAGGCAACTCATTTAAGAACCAGAAATTTGATTCTTCCACAATTTGTATGAGATTTATTTTCCAGAAATTGCCACATGCATTTAGTGGTCTATTTAAGATTGATTTTTTTTCCTAAAAAAAGGAACGCTTCACACCAACCTGGCACTAGCTTTCAGGATTTTATTTCTTCACATAATCAAGGTGGAAAAAGTAAATCCATGATTTTCAAAAAAAGATGCACTGTTACTCAAAAGGAAAACCATTCAAGAAAGCCCTGTTTTCTGTTACATAGCAGGTCAGGTGGTATCATTTTCTCATGCTTTAATCTGCAACTATACCAAAAAGGTTGCCAAACCAAACTTCTTCATAAAAATTTCATACAGATTTATCAAGCAAAAACACCTGTCTCCCATTAAGAGGAACAGCAAGCTTGCTTGCGGTACTAAAATAACAATAAAATAACTCTGCAATACGTTCTGTGCATTAAGTTTTACAAAGATTGCCCAAAATACTTTTGCCTTGATTAGGACACAGCTACCCAAGTGCATCAGTGCGCTTAGGAGCAGAAGGACTGAGACAAAGTGCACGTGAAATTCTTCAGTGCATCCACAGAGCAGTACTTGCAACTGTCACCCAAACGTAGCCATGCAAATAAAAATCCAGGATCCCGTGCTGCAGCCTTCAGGAGATGGCCTCAGCTGTCAGACAGGAAGAGGAAATACAGAATATGCCTACGGGTCTGCCCCAGAGAAGGTACCACTGATTTCCCAAAAGGGGCCATCAGTTTTGTCTTGGGGGCAGGGGTTTCTGTTACTAGGCTACCACACAATGAAATTGAAAGTTTTTAAATAATGAATGCAATTCAGAAAGTCATGGATTTTTCTCAGAGGTGCATGCAAGACACCCATTTGACACTTGCTGGTCAGAGCAAAAATCCCTTTCCCGTGTTATTTATAAAAAGAGAACTGCTTTATCTCCACCATGTATATTTAGAATACCCATCTGAACATATATATCCCTACAAGCACAGCACCTCAAGTGGTTTACCCACCAGCCTGTTCTCAGATAAACTATCTGCCCCCTAAAAAGACGGCAAGTTTCACTGTACGCTGTAATCCCTGTTACAGGTCTTCTGTGCAGACATAGGAGAATACAACCTGGGAGGGGAGGGACAAGAGAGGAGAGAGTCAATGCAGTGCCCTCAGGAACAGGGCCAGACTCTGAAACTGCATCTACTTTGAATTGAACCTTGGCAATTCAATCAGACAAGTATCATCTGACTTTCACACTAGATGCATCCTCCTGCACAGGAGAAAATCTGTTATCTTTGGATTACAATCCAAGTGAGACAGAGGTCGCATTTTGTTTGATGGTAAAAACACTCTCCGATGGAGAGTTTTGTATTCTGAAGAGAAGGGAAATATAATGAAAGTGCGGCCACTCCACAGGAGACTGCTCCCACTTTTTCTATTCAGAAATCCACAGTGTGATTTATAGCATTCAGAGGAACAGGGAAAAAGGATGTCTTTTGAGGGTAAATTCTTCAAAATCCTATATCTAAGCTTTTGAAATGACTCTGTATTCAGCTATAATCAGCACTAATATTTTACTGAGAATGGAATTAATGTGGACTAATTTCTACCATCAATCACATCCCAGATTTAGAAGGGACGCGAAGCAGAGTTACAATTTGCGCTCTTTACAATGTTCATGTAGGATAATATTTCTCAAAGGGGTCTTTGCAATTTCCACTTTAACTGCAAAACTACAGGAAACCTTGTAACCATCCTTTAGCATATCTACATAAATATACTTTAAAGCCAAAAAAATGACATCTACATGTATGAATCAGGATATCATTTTCTGGCATGAATCACTATTTTACAAAATTGCAACCAAATGTTTTCCTGAAACTCTGTCATCATGTATGGATTATACATTGGTCATTCAAGTACCTTCTGTCTTAATTTTACAAGCCTTGAGGGATACATGGAGAAAACCCTAAATACATGCTGCATGTTTTTTTCAGTTTCAGTAATTTAACAAGCATTGTGCCTTCCAGGTAAAAAACAGAGGAATATTTTCACTGAGTACAATAATCATCCTGTGATTTCATCTTCCTACAGAAATTCTGTATCCTGCATTATTTACCCCCAGGACTTCTTGTGAGTTACTTAGCTCTGCAGAAAATTCAAAAGGTTACATTTAACCTTTTGAACACTATTTTGGCATGTGACCACCTATTGTGCCCAACTAAGCATCACACAGAAATAGTCTTGCTTGATTCAGTATGAAGTTATAACTTGGACTAATTTTTTGCTAGCTATATTAAAACACAATGGTTTTAGAAATCTATTCAGTCAATCACCAAAGAAAAAAAAAGTATGGCCAGTGATGGAATAAGACATTGGAACAAAAGAAATAATCAGCTCTAGGAGCCTATAAAAGGCAAGTTGCTTAAAGACACCTGAACATGTTCAGACTAAAGACAGATATTTCAAAATTGCTTTGTTAAATAAAAGTAGCCTAAGAGAAGACAGTGGTGATCACGGAGAAAGAAAAAGGAAATAGTACTTTTTTACTGCATCACTTCAACAGTTCTCAACATTAAAATATGCCTATTGCCCAAAATGGTGTCTTAATTACACAAAATAAAGTCCTATCATCAAGCCTTTTGTAAAGGATTTCCAAACTTTCTGAAATTCCTACAGTAGTTAAACCAAATATATAACAAATCAGGATAGCACAATATCGCCTGGGGGATGTACCAGGCTATTGGGTTGGTATATGTGCAATTGGAAGGAGGAAGCTATCTTGTTTACCATCTACTCCTTTAACTAAACAGGCACTGAAGTATATGTTTAAAATTCACTTGCTAGTCCTCACTTTTCTTCAGTTTAGACAGCACAGGAAATATATATAAAGTAACCCTATTTGCATGCCTCTGCTTCTCTCTCTCAGTACTAAAGTTTTCTTCAGCATTTAGACTTTGAGAGCGTTGAGGCCTCTCTCTTTAGTCCTCTTCCATTAGAGCACAAGTTCAATGTGTTTACTTTTCAACTTTAGTCTCTTCCCTTCCCCACCTAGCATCACAGTAAAAGCCTCCCCTCCCTCCTCACTTGCCATCATCTTCTTTGCTCACTACTCAAGAGAAATATCCCAAGAAACACCTGCAAGGCTGCTCACCTTCACTACATCAGGAGCTGCACACAGGCAGGCTATTTTCTCATTCAATAGATAATCCCTGCTTGTCTCAAGAGTTCTTCCACATTAGAAAAATGGCAAGAGGAGAGGATACAGCCATGTCTTCGTACATCATTAAGACATCTAAGTACACAGGAGACCGGTGTTAACTATTTTACTAATATTTCCTCCAAAAGAGCAGACCAATGCCTCAGTTTTATTTGTCTGAATAGCAAAATATGTCAAATCTTATCTGCTACACCCAAAGAAAATCATAGCAACAACTCAAATGCTACACAACTGGTAACCAAATAATACCTAAAATTGACACACAGTTTTGTAAACAACACTGTGCTACACCACCAAAGAAAACTGAAAGAGCAGATAATTCCTAACTACCTTACAAATTATCCACTGACAGAAGTCATCCGATAAAAATGCTTTCCATTTCCTGAATTTAATATAAAGGACATGCACTGCTCCTCTTCAACTATGTATACTTTCCAAACACACAAATTAAAATAGCAAGAGACAAAATTGCTGGGAAGATAAGATCAAAACACCTCCAACCATTTCATGTTCTATATTAATATTTAAGTCAAACTTAAGTCACTGAATCTAAATTTTACCTCCTTGAAGCTACAGGCACCAAACCTAAAAGGGTCAGCCCAGGCCTACCTCCTAACAAGAAGTAATACTTTCACGGTTCCTTCATATACCTGTATCTCGTGAAAACATGTCCCTTTCTCATCTACATGTCCACAAAAGACCATGGAGTATTTTACACAGTATTACACATTTCCCTTGGTGGCATTCAAAACAGCCTCTCCTTTCAGTGTCACTGGCCATACATCAGGCTTCGCTGCTCGCCTTTTACACATTAACAGTATTAAGAAATTCTCTTTATCCCTATAGGAGCAACCATTTATCACTACAAAGACAGCAAAACAATTTGACCAGAATTTCTAGGTGTAGTTCAGCTTCCAGGAGCTAATTCGAATCACAACTTCAATAAAGTCTACATTAGAAACTAAAGAACCAAAGCAGGACTTTCTCCAGTTCCAGGGAAATACTTAATCATAAGTATCTGTTTAAAGAATCATTAAGCAATAAATAGATTAGAAGAATTTACTACAAACTTAATTCTTCACGTCTTCTTTAACAAGTCTATCCAAGAGATGGAATCAAAATCTTTTTCATTTCATTAGCAGTAAGACAGAATTAATTTAAAAAGGAAAAACCAAACATTTTCAGGGATTATTTTCTCTTTAATGCTAGAAAATAATTTGCATTGATAATGGAATCATCATCTCTGATCCTGTTCCACCTTCAGCATGAAGGGAGAGCATCACATTGCAGCAAAGTATCTGTTCTATCTCCCATTCACTAGGCAAACATTGCCTAGCAAGAAAGAAATGGAAGTAATAAAAATTTTACAAAGGCAACTTCTTCAGCACACTGTGGTGAAGGGCAGCATAACATTAAATCAAAGTAGGTTTGGGTTTTTTAATTAGGTCCTATAGATGAGACATTAACCACCCTGAAAATGTTCTGAAAAAGCATAAAGTTTACTAAGGCAGCTTTTACTACTTCCTTGAGAAAATTCATATACAACATCTCTACAATTAAGATTTAAACTTTGCATACAATCTCCTTCATTAAAAATTTGAAAAGTTAAGTCACAAAATTTAGCCTGCTCCAACTTTGCTGATGGGCAAGGGAAGCTAACTGGGGACTGCTTATACAGGTTGTCTGCAGCAGCAGGTGGATGACCAAATGGATGTCCAGAGACCAGTTTTCTGACAAGCTCCATCACACTCTTTTCTACATGGATTTTTCACAGAAGGAAGAGAGAGACACAACTGAACTGAATGCTTGGTCTCCTGGCACAATTTTAATTTGTCTAAACCAAGGAAGTGACGGCACCAAAAGCCCCATGACAGCAGTAACAATAATTGCCAATTACTCCCATCCATGGCCTTAGCTTCATTCTTTTTTTTTTTCCAACAGTTATATTAAATTAACAACTTGCTCTACCCATGAATGCCTTCATCTAAATTATCAAGAGATAGAGACAAGAAATCAGGTACAGTATGAAGTAGGTCCAGAAGTTCAGTTTCATTCACAACGCCAACGAGGTTTTATCACTAGATTACAGTTCTATTCTGGTACAATCCCTTGATCTCATCCCCTTAGCCTGAAAGCAGAACATTTGATTAAAAAGGATGATAACTGAATTGAATTCTACAAGAGAGAACTAAAGATGCCTGAAAGTTAACCTAGCTAAGAAAAGATTTTTGTTTTTTTTTTTTAAGTTTACAGCAACAAGATCCTACATTTCATAGAGTTTTTAAAAAAAGAATTTAAAAACAAAAGTTTCTTTGGCCTTTCTGAAGTTACTCAGTATTTCCAGTGTTACTAGAAATTACAGGTGTCTAGGTAAGAGCTGCAGTACATGATTAAAGCATTGCCATGATAATATGTTTACCCCTGCACTGTAATTATGATCAGAAAAAATAGTTACCCTGAGGTGAAACAATTCCACCTATTAATTTTATATATAAGCTTTTAAGCTGCATACAGAATTCAGTTGTGCAAGAGGTATGGGGCATGTTCACAGATCAATTCAGCTTGCTAGAAGGAATATACTTATGAGTGTTACTCAGGGTTGAGTTGTTTTGTTTGGTTTTTTTTTTATAAAATACAAATTACCTACAAAACAAGGCATTACCAGATTACATAGATGAAACCTTCTGAGCAACCCCAATTATTTAGTACTAAGCAACCATATTCCAACATGGCAAAAAAGAGTAGCAGAAGCATTCCTAAGCCTTTGCATGTGGCCAGAAGTGGGAGAGGGACAGGGGACATTTCCCATGCACATACAAAATTTTAAAAAGTTAAAATTAATCCAAGCACATGTACTGGCAGATGTAAACTACAGACTTACTTCGTTTATAAAACTCAGCTTTGAGTCACTGCAGATTTGTGGGCACACTTTCTGAATGTTTACTACCCAGAAATATCATGACAAAGCCTTAGCAGCAGTGTTACAAAGTGGGGATTCACAGCCTTCAGTCCTGCTGCGATGGCCCCACTGCCCTATGCTCTGGCTTGAGGCCGCACCCTCACAGCCACAAATTTACTGGTTCTTCGGAAGGAGGATTTCTTTGCCATTTGCATTATCATAGAATGCCCTCATGGCGTTTCTCACTTGCAGCTTGAACAAAGACTGCTCCTCTTCTAGGTGCAGAGAAACTCATTTCAGAAACTACGACCTCAGCCCTGACAGGCTGCCCAATTTTTTCTACAAACTTCCAGTCACTGAATAATTTAAGTTGATAGTTTACATTTTAAGAACTATACTAAGATTGAACTTCATATTTGAAGTTCTTCAAGGCTTGCACAAAATGCTTCGAACGCCAGATTATGTAAAGTTCCTCTCTGTCTGGCTTAGCGAACACTCGGCTGGATGTTGCACACACAACAGCTACGCACACACAAAAACAGTTAGAATCATAGTTCCAGCCCCTTCTCCTGGCACAGGGAAACAGCCCCACAGACCGAGCAGAACACCCAAGATTTCAGTCTCTTTTCTGAACCAAGCAAAGCAGTGCAGAACCAGACCTGTCATCCCTACCACACACAACCCCAGTGCTCGACTACTGCATGGACAGAGGTGCATCAGATGCTTCTTGACAGAAGACGTTCTCTCCTGTGTTACTGTTCATTAACAGTATTAATTGTCTGCTGCTGCAAACATCTCAGCTTCATTTCTCAACAGAAGATCAGTTTGGGGAAAGACCCCAGAACAGAACATGGGAGGCTTCACTGGTGCAACAGGGCCTCTACAAAACAATAGCCAGGAGTTAGCATCTTTCCTTTTTCATCTAATCCACTCCAATTCAGCAAGTAATTATTGCAGCATTCCTTTCATAAGGATGTTCAAGATTCAGTATCAACACCGCTAACTGAAACTCTACAAACTCACAGTATGTGCTCCCTACAGAGGACATCTTCTAGCAAAGTCAGGCAACCAAAAACTTTGTATTTCAACATCTCCAAGGTTGGATGGGCTTTTTTGTGTAGATACAAATGTTGTATTTAAGAAGTCTCTAAATCACACGACCACACTGTCAAATGTCTTAGTTGGAGGCAACAGAGATTAAAATGCCAACTGATTCTCTCTCTAATTATCCCTGCTATCAAAATGAATCTTTTTGTGTGTTTATTCTTTCATTAATTCTAATGACTATACATGTGGATTTTTTGAATGAGGGACAGCAGGACCTTTGATCTAAACAGAGGTCCAGTGTTATGACAATTCAATAATCAGGTGTTATACTGTATATCTGCTGTTTTCTGGTTTGACCAGGGGGTTGTCATTACTACTGTAGAGGATCAAAGAATCAGAGGGATCACTTTCTTTCATCTCAAAAAGCAAAAGTCCAACTTTCTACTTAAGTTGTGCAATATTACCTCGGAGAGTGAGTTAGAACTTTGTGACAACTACACCTCCTCAGCACAACGCAGCAGATTAATTTCTGCATCTGACCTGTCACTGCAGTAGTTTTTTTCCCCAAAATATGACAATGCTATCATCAGGCACAGCAAGAGGGTTTTTCTGATCTGTGATTCTGTAAACAAGACAGAGTGACTTAAAGTGGACAGTGGTGTATGAAGTTTACCTAATGCGTATAAATACTATTTTCAGTGTTCATTACCAAGATAGAAACTAGTTACAGTACTATCTTTTTAAAAGGAATATAACATGTTAGAAGAAACATAAAACTCCATACCTTATTTTGATACTAGTATGCAATCATTTGGAAAAAGATACATACAGACAGGAAGACATATTCATAAATATAAAGTCATTTATGGTTTAGCATTATGACAAGAAGTTACATGCACTAATAAGCACCAGGCTTGCTTCCAAGAGCAACATCTTTCCATGAGAGAAGATGAACATTCCATTCAGCCGGCGTAATCCCAAGCACAAGCAAGCAGATGGAAACTGGAAACATATAACAGCTCCACAAGTCTCACTAACCTCTTCCCACCTCCTTATTGAAAACAAAGAAGGAAGAGATGGATGGTTACAGAGTCAGGAACGAGTACCCGCAGCACTGAGAGCACAGCATCACAGCAGCCTGGATCACCAGGTGCAGGCCAGTCTGAGGAATGGTACGGCACAAAATGAAGTTCAGGAGTAAGATACAGACTAAAGGAATGGTTTCAGGTGTTAAATAACACTTGAAGTATTCTGCATGGAACACGTACAGCAAATTATAATTGATGTAAGCAGCAGTGTGAACCACATGAGTATTAGGCTAAGAGACTCAGATACTCCTAATTACTTTAACAACTTATGCAAGTGTATTAATGGAATATTCTAAAAGTATCTACAAAGTAACATTGATACACTAAGTCAAAAGTAGCATCTTAAATGTAGAATTCAATATAGATCAGACTGCAAGCCCTGGAAAAATTATAGTAAAAATAATAATTTATACTGAAATATTTCATGATGTGAGAACTCAAATTTTTTAAAAAGTGGAAGTAAAACAAGCTATCTGATAAAGACTTTCATTAGTGCTGTAATCAAGTGCCAATAGATTTTTACTACAATAACAACTCACAAGGCATGTGGAACAATACATCTCAATTACAAAGACCCAGGCTAAACATCTGCTGTTATAAATTCACTTGGGGGGAGAATCAAATCAAGTTGGACTACATAAATTTAAAGCAAAGAGGTCTCAGAAAGCTTATTTTCCATTTACACTGCCAGATCAGTAGCAAAGACAGTGCAAGTCAAAACCTCCTGTAAAAATCTTGTTTTCTGATACTCTCTTTTTACACGATTCTTCAAAAATTGGAAGAAAAAGAGTGAACCCACAAACCAAACTCTTACATGGCCCACAAAAAGGGCTCCAAGTAAGTTATTTGACTATTTGACTTTATCTTATTTATAATATACAATTCTATAAGTGAAAAGCTATGTTATATATTAGGCACATATATATATACACACACACACACCCCCCTATATATATTAGGCTTATTATAGGCATGTTATGCTTGATCTCTTTCTGGAAGGTTTCTGATCCAGTGTAGCCTTATAGCATAATATATAAGCATTCACAGTAATTTTCTCTATGTCTGTGTTGTGACGATATTTTTCCTTAGATAGTGGTCAAGAGGATATAATTTTAAATAAAGTCTCCTGTTCCTAGCTACTGCTAGATTAGAGAGTTTTCTAGTATATTTGGAATCATTAATTTTTTTAGGGTATTGGAATGCCTCAACTTAAAACAGCTCTATGCTTGTGAAGGCAGAGCTGCAGCTTGCTTAAAAATGAAATGGTTAACGTTTCAGTACATTCATAAACAGGTTACAGAAAGACGCACATAACATTTAACTGCTCTGGAGCAGCAACCAGGCCAGTGAAGCACGACAGTATCCATGGAATAAAGCAAGTTAAAGAAAAGAAATCAGGTGTCACTAAGATAACTAAGCTGCATTACTTTACAAAAATGTGGGTGTTTTGATGTTTCTTCTGCTTGTTCCTGGATAACCACTCTTACCACACTGAAGTTTCAGTAAGTTTCTTCCTTAACAGTGGTGTTATTTTTCCAATTGCCTTATCTCCCCTCTTAAGCCTCCCATCATTAGAAAGGCAAATACATATAATGATTACTAACAAATCATCATCAAAAGAAAAAAAAATCACAACATATATCTGCATGTTACTTCAACACCACAGAAAAAATCTCCTAATCTAACTTTGAATACACACAGCTTTCTATTTGTTTTATATAACATACACCAAGTGTTTCCTAACATCAAGTATCAGGCATGTGTGCAACAAATATTTAACCATTAATTCTAACACTACAATAGCTGACAAACCATTAAGAGTTCATGTACAATGCAAAGAGAAACAGAATAACCGATTTACCTTTTGACATTAATCAGCAAAATCGGGAGCTCATTTGTGTGGCTGCACCACTAGAATTATCCATGTTTTTTTCTAACTGAAGAAGATAAATGTGTTAACAAAGTGGTCATGACATTTCTGATGTCACATGCCGCTGCAGAGACCAACAAAGCATGAACTTCAACTTGTCAGATCAAGAGAAGCACACTTTCAAGTGTTGCAGCTCAAAATTTGCACACCTTAAAAATATAGTTTAAATAGTTGCTGTTAACTTGAACTCCCAGACCTCCTGCCTTTGTTCATATAATGTAATCCATCATGCATGCAATCCACTTAACTTCCATTTGGTTACACTCCCTGCAGGATTATTCTATGTATACTGTAGACTCTGGACCAAACCATTCCTCAGTGCCCAAAATCTACCACAAAAATACACTTTTCCAAGCAACTTATCCTCAAGTGAAGTATCTAGCAACCTCAACCTTTTCATCAAGTTGTAACTTTACAGCAATGTAATAGGAAACAGCATAACATTGCAAGCAGAAAAAAAAGCCAAAAAATGCTGAGTTTCTTGGATTTGTGGAAATTCTAGGTTTAAACAGATAATTAAAGGTGCAAGACTGAAGTCTTGCTGATGTCTGCTCCAAGGGCTTTAAAAGAAGAATATTTTAATGCTGTCACTGCTGTGTTTGAGAAGCCTGCCACTAGCAGCATACCTCAAAACACTTCAGCATCAGAATTATTTACTTAAAAAAAAAAAAGAGGTGTGCAGAGCTGTATCTTTCCCTCCCCCACTGACTTAATGATCAAACAAATTCCTCATAGGCAGATGCAATATGACAACAAGTACAATGGCTTAGAAAATTTAATAGCAATCTAATGTAGTGTATCATCAAAGCAGACGGAAAACTAATAGCAAATCATACAATTTTCTATGGCATTCCAATTAAGCTAGACAAATATTAAAGAAGTTATTTTCCTAACATTTGTCTAGAAAAATCCAGATTATTGCATTCTAGCCATGCTTTCATGACCCTCCTCTCCCTCAATATGAAAGGAAGGTCATTACGGCTTCAAAATCTTGTCAGCATAAATTGCTTCATAGGGCCACACAGGACTGAGTCTTTTCATCAGCCACATCTATGCATGTTTAGAATCTTCCAGTTTAAAGCCCTTACAGCATTTAAAAATCAGTTTCTCCTTCCCTGATCCAGTACCAGCCTAATTCCTGTACTTGCATAATCTGTGTGTATCTGATCTAAAGCATGCAGTCAAGTTGCTCCCATATAGACTTGAAATCCCTGCATCTCAACTTAGATGTTACCAAGTCTGAATGAAGTTTCTGATCATGGCACCTCTAATCAGCTATAAGCCTGAAAGGTGAACAGAAATCTACGCCTGTATCTGTAGCAGGATGTGATGAACAACATCAGTTGGAGGTTTCATGTAACATATTTTCTGCCTTCATTTGGAAAGCTATCCTGTAAGTCAGTGGCAGCAGGCATGGGTTCCTGCAAGCTTATCACATACCTCTCCAACACATACATGCAGAGAAACTGAATATCCAGTACGAGACCTTGATCATCTCTAAGACTACAATTACTGGTCACAGCCTGGACATGCTGGGCCATCACCATTACTATCAGGGGGTACACTAACGACACACTGTCCATAGTTCAACTTCCTCTACACAGGAGAGGCTCCACTACAGTGGTTCTGTCTACCAGCATACACACTGCAAAATCTTAAAACAGGAGAGCAGGATGCTATGCAGAGACTAAATGTGTTCCCAAGCTCCAGGATTTTCACGTGCATTCATGAGCCCTCCAAAACCTGAACTTGAATTTCTAAGCAGCATTCATAATAGGTTTGTTTTAAAGACAGGAGAGATTAAAGAAATTCCATTTTCTGTCACTTTTTGGAATCTAGCTACCCTGCCCACCCTCGAAACATAGCACCATCTTCAACTTTCTTGTTAATCAGTATTTCACCAAGGGGTAGACAATCAGAACCACAGCTTCTCAAAGTGGCTTGATTATTGAGAAAAATCCACAACACTGCAATTTGGCTCAGTTCCCTCTTAGGTAACAATAGGGTAGGAACTTGTCCTGACTTCAAATGTTAAAGTTGTTTTAAGAATTCTTGTCTGTGGTGAGGCAAGACACAACTTTGCACATCTCCCCAGAAGCAGATGGATTAGAGTTTTATTCCAGGAATATCACTGTTCCATTAGCCAGTCATGCATATGAACACATATGAATCTGTTCCACCTGCTA
Source organism: Stercorarius parasiticus (assembly GCA_013396915.1). NCBI lineage: Eukaryota > Metazoa > Chordata > Aves > Charadriiformes > Stercorariidae > Stercorarius > Stercorarius parasiticus. The sequence goes on from VWZL01004175.1 coordinate 165,364, forward strand.
AGGTGCATCACTAAGTGCTCTATGAAAACAGGTTAGCACTAGGTGTAGAACACTTGGCAGTAGCTTGCACTAATAGCAGTTTGGCCCCACTGTGAAGTTCGCACACTTACCATTTGTTAGATAAACAGTGATGCTGAAACATGCATTCCACACACAGCCATACACTACTCTTCAGTGTGCATATAAGGAGACAAGTACCATCATCCTAAACCCCACATGTCATACCTACTGGGCAAGACTTAGCCTAAGGATACTGAATAAAGACAACAGAAAACAACTAATTTATTTGGGCAGGCATAGAACACACATACAAGGAAGAAAAGCAAAAGCTCAAAGCCAGTCACTGGGCACCAATATACCTTCTCAAATGGCGCGACTAAATTTGGCAAGGTAATAAAGCTGAGAACTCAGAAATTTTATAAGCTGCCTCCCCCCCGCCCCCTTCTTTTACAGGTATTTTTACAATGCAAAAGAGAAGTTCCTCGAAAAATCTTCAGTTCAACTGTTGGCTTGACAGATGTTCAATGTCTCAAATAACCAAAATGTCTCCTCAACTAGAAACAGCTTGAAAAAATGAAATTGTGCATCAGACTACTCTCCCTTTCTTGTGACAGTCTTGAGGCCACTGCATGGATGTCCAGTCAACAATCCTTGAAAGACAATTCTGGGAATTCCTGCAGTTAGGTCACATAAAATGGACAGATTTTTTTCCCCTCTCCCTTTTTAACTCTTGCAGTCAAAAACCAGTGACAATAGTAAATAACCTTCAAGTAACAGAAACCCAAAAGAACAGCATTTGCAGAGTACTGGTACTTGGCAGTAGCAAAGGTTACTTCAGTAGGTTCTTGCAGGAGCAGCCCACCAATGTCACTATTTGGGGTCAGTATAATACCATTCATGCACTGGACTTTTAGTGTACACGCTTTTGTACCATATGTCATTCTTACTCTCAAGAACACTATGTCCTTACAGTAACAAGACAATTACTCCATCTGGTACACAAAAAGTTTGGATGTTGCATTTAGACATTAGTATCAACTGACCCTTTCTCAACGGCATTAACTGAAGAGAAGTAGTTATCAGCTGTCAGCAAATTTTTATCAGTAGTTTCCTATGCTCTCCTATGCCCTATTTTCAATGAAAGCTTAACTTTTCAGAGGAAAAAAAAATAGCAGCATAGATTTCAATATCCATATTGTTACAAAGTACTAAAACTTGACAGACTTGCATTCAAAATCCATCATCCTCTTGTAGCAGAGTGAATATAGATAATAAATGCATTCCTCCATGGTCTACACACCACAAAACCACTGTTAGACAGAAAGCATTGTAATCCATACTGTGAGACTAGAGGAGAACGAACGAGGTCTCCATAGAAGTGTAATGCCACTATGAAAAGACTTGTATGCATGGCAGCTCTTTAGCAGACAAAATGACTAATATAGAGGTGTTATGCTAATCCACATCCTGGTAAATAATTACACGGTGCACAAGACAGCTCCAAAAATTAACAAAAAAAAAAAAAGGAACCCAAAACCAAGCAAAATCCACAACCCTTTTCAGACTCGCATGCTTTGGTTTTTTTCAGGTCACTGATACACCCACACAGACACACAGCTTTAAACAGTTTGAAAGCAAAATGTCTGCTAGCTCCAGCTTTTCTTCTGCTCAAAGATCTACTTTATGGGTATGTATGTAAAAACTCGCTACTGACATTGCAGATAAAGTAGCAATGTTTCATGGAAAGCATTAAATTAGGCCAACACAAATAAGCCAACAATTCTTTTTTCTCTCTGTTTTTAAGTAGTCAGGCTGCCTCTTGCAAAACGTCTTCATCTGTACAATATCTTTTAAACAATGACATCAAACATTAGCATCCAACTGAACACGCACCTCTGGAATAGAAGTCTTGTTACAACAATTTTATCCCTTAGAAAAGATCTTACATGATTCTTCCAAAGCAACATGCACTGGTGGCTGAACTAAGGCAAGAACCACCACCCACAGAAGAGAAAAGTAGCAACAACTAGTTCGGGGAAAATAAACTAAAAATACAGGAAGGAAAAAAAAAAAAGCTATCTCTACATAACCAATTCTGTACAGTCTTAAACCTATACCAAGGCCATAACACAGCTGATAAATCAGTCATGCTAGTAAGCGCTCAAGGCTGAAGCCAGGCGTGCACAGAGTAACAAAATGAAGGCAGCAAATCACAACTCCAGGTGCACGGCCACATATTTTCATTATGCCACGTGAATGTGGAATCAAGCCATCAAGCTGGACAACTTCAGGTCAGCATGCCACACTGTCCTGGTTTGAGGTAAAACAGAACCAATTTTCTGATTTGTAATTTTACTTTTTAGCTGGGCCTCTTTCTAACTGACTAAAGTCTGAAATTAACAGCATGTTGTT
>VWZL01004175.1:167988-184356 GCA_013396915.1 Stercorarius parasiticus
TTAGTTCTTTTTCTAAACTCGTAAATCTCCTTATCTCTTCCTCTCCTCTCTGAGGAGAGAGGGGGGGGAGGGCCATCTGTCATTACGATTGGCCAATACGGCCAAAACCACGACACACACAGATAGCCTCAAGACTGGTCCCGCACTACGGGTCCCTTAGCTTACCAGTGCAATATTCTTTAAAATCTGCCCCTGCCTTTGTGCAGACAGACCATTCTATAATCAACGGAACAATGGAAGAAGAGATGGAGTTTTTGTGCCTTTCCTGAGAGCGTACCTATTAGGGGGAAAAAAATATCTTAATCCAGTTAGTCACAGAATTTTCAATCCTTCATATAAAATAACAGCATGATTACAGCCTCTATGCAATTCAAATCCTAAACTCACACACGACTATTCATTAAGGAATGATTGATTTAAGATGACCAAAAGGTTTCCAAAGTCTGGCAATTAGAAGATTAGTGAATCCAGCTTCAGAACAGACAAACCCTCAACTTTTACATTATTAAAGGCTTTTTCTTGGCAATCTTCATAAAGCTAAAAGTACAGGGAAAAAAAAAGTTTTAATTAATGCTGCGTTCCACTGCCACATACTCCTACTCTTAAGATACTTATAACATCCACCTTTGACAAATTCCACGTACTTTACAAAAATATTTGTTGAAATAAAAGGATACCCTATAAATACTAATTTGATTTTAAAGACTTCTCAACTGACTCCATTTATTAACCTAATCTTGCCCCTCATCATAGAAAAAGAAGTTACACCTCTACCTAGATGAACAAAGAGGCAGCAGTGAGGCTGCAATAGTAACTGGAAGAGTAGATCATGTCAGATAACCCAACTTTTTCAAGCTCTTTAATTAAAGTATTCCATCTTATCCATAGACTTATTTTATCTTCTCCCTAAACAAAATCAAACAGTTTTACCTCTCGACACAGTAAACCCACCTTGGAGATGCACACAGTTCAAACGTAACTCTTTATATTATGAAATCAGTATCAATGTTACTGTTCATACTTACCAGTTTTCAAATGACAGATTTTTCTTCTTACCAGACAACAACTGACAGACATACATACCCTGTAGTGCTACAGGGATAGCTGCTAAAGCTCCGTACCTGAAGCCACTTACATTCAGATCTACTGACCGCAGGAGCAGCAGTACCCACTTCCCTATATACATTCAAGGGCTTCGGGGGGGGAAGGGGGGGAGGGTGGCTAGAAAAGCTATTTATGGATAACTTAAGTGACCGTCTAAAAATACTTTTTCATAAAGAAATCATGCACAGCACTTCCCCAAAGGAGGAGCAACATGATTGCATACCTGTTGTAAGTCACCAAACACTTACAGACCCACTCCATATCCCATTGGAAGAGCTGCGTTCATTTGGAAACCAACATCAACAGCCACTTCCAACAGCTCTGCAGACAAGACAACGCCTCGCTTCAACTTACTGTTCATAAGGTATGCAGACATTACTACAAGTTTAAATTAATTCCTAGGCACTGTTGCATGGCAAGACCACCAGGCATATTCAGAGAAAAAGTAAGGTTATAGCTGAGAAGCCAAGAGCCCAGCATCAGTTACTAAAGGTGATGTTCGAAGTGTTAAATGCACTTAACTGTAAGCCTGCCATGAGCTTATAGAGATGCAGTCAGGAAAGAAAAAATAAATAAATAAATTCATTTGCAAACTGAGCAGAGTTCCAGCTGCCAACCCATGTCAGCTAAAAGGGCATGGAGCTACATCTACCTAAACACATGTAACAACTATTTTTCAGACACTTTCCTTTTAGAAAGTTTCTGAAATGCATCATATACATAAATTAAGGAATGGGATGGCCTTGGCCAGCTGTCAGCCACCCACCCAGCAGCTTTCTCACTCCCCCTGCTCAACAGGACAGTGGAGAAAATAAGATGGAAAAGCTCGTGGGTCAAGACAAAGAAAGGGAGATCCCTTACCAATTACCTTCACTTGCAAAACAGGCTCAACTTGGGGAAAATTAATTTAATTTACTGCCAATTAAAACAGAGTTGGCTAGTGAGAAACAAAGACTAATTAAAGCCACCCATTCCCCCTTTCCTTTTCCCAAGCTCAACTTCACTCCTATTAAAGGAGAAGCCGCTGCCTGAGCATTCACACACCATCAAGGAGTTGCACACACACCACCCAAGTCTTTCACTGCTCGGATCAGGGTCCTTTCGCAGCAGGCAACCCCAGTGGACTGATGGGTGCCCCTTTCGACTTCTCACACACACAACTTACTCACAGGCACTCTCACTCCTCCAGGCTCGACCCTAGGTTTCTCCCAGTAGAGTCTCAGGTGTCAGATTTTATAAAAATAAGTAATTTAATTGAAAAGTACAGCAGCAAGGTCAGCCTGGGCTAGGTGCCTCTGACAAGGGAGAGACCTTAAAGAAATCCCCAGGCAATTACACCCTTGTGATCTATACACCCGCCCCTCATCCAGTGTTCATATGTCTTGTAGTCCAACGTGATTTTTGGTCTGGGGTCTTCTAACACCTTCTTGGACTCTTTGTCTGTGTCTAGGCAGGCCGTTGACTGCTCTTGTTGATTTGCAGTCTCTGCTGATGGTTGTAGCCTCCTCATCTTCTGGTTTACACTTCTTGTACACCTGCACTTGCTGGCAGAACATGGGGAATGGAAAAGTCCCAGACTCAGGGAAAACACTACCAAAACATCAGTGTGTTACCAACATTTTTCTTACACTAAAAGATTAAACATGGCACTGTAACACCTGCTAGGAAAATTACTAAGAAAATTAACTCTATTGCGGCCTAAAGGCTTCAGTAAATTTAGCTGCTCACGCTAAGTAAAGCCAAGCAAACAGCATAAATCACACCATATTATAACCCTAAGTAATTTATTCTTATTAAAACTTACTTATTTAAGCTAAACAACTAATATCTCTCAACACTCCTTCATTCCCGACTCCTCTGTCTCTTCCCACAGAGCAGTGCAGGTGGATGGGGAATGGGGTGGAGTCCTTCCATAACAGCTCCTCTCTGCCAGTCTTTCCTCCTTACACTTTTCCCCTGCTTCAGTGTGGCTCTTTCTCATGGAGCACAGTCCTTCACAAACTGCTCCAGAATGGGTCCCCTCCACACGCTGCAGTCCTTCAGAATAAACCTGCTCTGGCATGGGCTCTCCAGGGACTGCACCTTCCTTCAGCAAATATCCACCTGCTCCAGCACGAGGTCCTACATGGGCTGCAGAGTATATATATGTGCTCCAGTGCAGTCTCCTCCAGGGGAATATCCTACATCTGGAGCACCTTCTCTCCCTCCTCCTTGTCCCACCTTGCTGTTTGCAAGGCTATTTCTCCCAGTTTTTTGTCCATTGGAGCCAGCTGTGTCTGGCACAGGGCACCTTTGGCCACTCCTCACAGAGGACACCCCTGCAGCCCCCCACTGCAAGCACCTGGCCACCCACACCCAGTATAACTGTACTTGCTGAAAGGAAACAAAACATTTGAGGACTTCACTGAGAAAAGATGCACTTACTGAACTGCACCAAATATGATGGATTTACACAGGTGTTCATGAGCCCCAAATCTGGATTCCAGCTTTAGAGAGCCAAGGAAGGCAGACAGCTCCTTATATTGCAAAGCAAGACAGATTTTTATTTATAGACACCCTCAGCTAACTGGGCCTGCAGCCATTGAGACCAGACTCTGCAAAGCCACCCTTCAGTCACTAACAGTGCAGGCCAGGGAAGTGGAGAGGAAAAACAAAATTTGATTTCTTTTCACAACTTCAGTCAGATTCAATGAAGCCTCAAAAACACCAGTGTTACATCTGTGCGAAACCAAGAGCCAAGTAATGAAGGCTCGACACTGCTGTGTTACCTACGTCCAACACTGGTTTTGCCTCATGACATTTTACATGGGTTTACACTCCATGTCTGCACATCCACATAAAACAAACTTACTTAAAGGATAATCGCCACTGGGTAAGAGCACTTGAGCAATGCATGATGAGTACAATATAGTAAAACAGACAATGACAGTTTTCACAAAGTCTGATTATAAAAGCTCTCCAAGTGCTTTAGTGGTTACTTGTGCAGTGCTGTGCCACTACTCCAAACACCCAGAAACTGTGCTGAAGTGATCAGCAACATACAGGACACCTCTTAGAAACTTCAGAAGGCCTTCTACCACATCACCTGCGAATGCAGACACCAGAATTATTTTAAGTGCTATGTCTGTAGGAAAAAGCCTTCAAAGGTAATTCACCCACATTTATATTATTTGGATCTTTTAAAAATTGGTTTGGTTTTGCTTATAAAAATCTTGCAGGAAAAGAAGAGTCATTAATTGTCCTAATGCTAAAGGAAATGAATACAGCTATACATTTCACATACAACTTGTGTCAATATTCGCTCCGTAATAGCAAAAACAAATTCAAGAAGCTTCTTCTAAAGGTTTCTGGTACATAAGTATTATTAACCCACCAAAGACCAAATATCTCCTACACACATGCACTAAAACCGTGTGGTTCCAGTAGAGTCCTTAAACCTTGGGACCTAGCTTTATATTTTGAGTAAACAAATATCTATTGTTATGAGAATGTCTTTTGCCCACAGGTTTATTTAAGCAGCTTAACTGGCTTTATTTGGATGCTATCTGAACAAGTACAGATATTGCACAGTTAACAATACCAAACTGCAGGAGGCATCTGTTAGCAGTACCATCAAAGACGAAAACAGGCCAAGCTGTTCTACTTGTCCACACCCCCTAAAGTATAGGGAAAACTATATTTTTTCCATGTTTATTTATGTACATATAACACATCTTTAATGATTAAAATCATGCGCAATGGTATTGCTTTGTCTCCTAGGAGACAGCCAAATCTGTCTAGAAGCAACTATACCTAAACATAGCGAAGAAGCTGCCGCGGAGGAACTGCATGTAGGAAGACGGTTACTATTCAAAAAAGCTAAGGCAGACAGAAATCACAGCCTTAGACAGGGAAGACCTCTAGGAGGTGGATTACAAAACTCAAATCTAAACAGAAAGGATTAACACACCAACGACCTGTTAATTCTCTCATGACAGCACATTACCTCAACAATAATCAATGAGGACAGAGGGACTAATGAAAAACAACACACCCAGCCAGAAATTTCAACTGCAATGATTTTATGTTTACAATATAACCATTGCTGCAACTGCAGCTCTTGCAGACACACTAAATTTAAGCTTATCCAGAAAAAACAGTTCATGAATCAACAGCTGCATGAAGCTCACCACATACTAGAAAAACCTGGCCAGGCACCAATGAGGAACTTCAGGTGGCTAAACTGGGCTGATCTGGGGGCACCATCAGTGCCCAAGCCAGCAAGGCTACTACCACCCTTCTGACCACCCTGAAGCACACACAGATCCTGTGTAACTGGCAGTGTACCAGGTCATCGGCCCTTGGGATTGAACTAGAGCTGGGCTGAAGTCAGTTCTGAAACATACACAATGCAAACACCATCCTCAACACCAGCCATTTCACCCCACAAATCCATTCCCCTTGCATTGTGCTACTTTCTGCTTCCTCGTTCATTTTGTAGGGATAAGATTTCTGTGAAAAGTCTTTCTTCGTATCAGGCTTATCATCAGCCAACTGTAGGATCCTTTTTTCAGAAGCTGCACATAGGAAGTTTTAGTGTCAAAAAAACCTTATTGTTTCTATTAAAGCTCCCATAGGGAAAGAATTAAAGGAAAGGAATTAATGTAATTACAGGTAGACCACTAGCATTAAAAAAATAAACATAATTTGTTTATAACAATAGCAGGGGTTTTGTTTGTTTTTAAGAAATTCAAAAAGCATTCAAGATTTCAGTAACTGCAACTAGCTATAGGCAAGATGCTAGCACACACTTACTTTGAAAAATGTTCCCAACTTGTTCTGGATTAGAGCCCAGGTCCTCAGAGATGTTTAGTTCGCTAATTCCAATTCTGTCTTTGTTTTCTAGTGACAGATCTATGACTTAATATATCTACATTTCTCATCTGCGGTTTCTGTAATTTACTTTTTTCTTAATTTAATTACCATGCCAAAAAACACTACTTAGGAGTGTCATATTGGGAAAGCAGGCCTGGAACGAAAGTGCTTAAGCTCATACAGCTATAAAACCTGTCTCTACCTGCTTCTAAGTCACCAGGGTGCATATACCTGTGAGATTATTCCTGTTGTGTACAAGGTACAATGCCACGGTTCCTGGCACAGGTGCTCTTTTAGGCCACATGCAGGTGAGGTAATTCAGGGCTATAACAGCAGGGCTGGCACCTCCCAGCTGTTTGAGTGCTAACTGACATACTAAAGCTTACACCTAAAGCGCTTGATGGTGTGCCTTTAAGTTTTTACATATTTTTAACATACTTCTTCCTTCATTTCGTATCTCATGGCCCTGTTAACACAATGCTAATAGTAACATACTTAGAAGCATAAAAGTTACTGAACACTACAGAGAAGGTTTTCCCCTAGTGCACATCATACCTCAACTGAACCTCTCTCCTCCTCCTTTCACACCATTAACCTATCTGTAACTCTCCTATTTTAACTGTAGGACCACTGCTGTCTGGATGTAAGTTAAAGTTTCAGTTGCTTGAATTTTCAGCCACTAGTTATTACCTCTGACAAGAATTTAAAACTAAGCATGCAGGGTTTGGATGAAAGCAAACCAGGGGACATCACAAATCATAAAATCATAGAATGTGTTGGGTTGGAAGGGACCTTTAAAAAGGTCATCTAGCCCAACCCCCCTCCAGTAAGCAGGGACATCTTCAACTAGATCAGATTGCTCAGAGCCTCATCAAGCCTGGCCTTGAACATCTCCAGGGATGGAGCCTCCACCACCTCTCTGGGCAACCTGTTCCAGTGTCTCACCACCCTCATTGTAAAGAACTTCTTCCTAATGTCTAATCTAAACCTACCCTGCTATAGTTTAAAACCACTGCCCCTCGTCCTATCACTACATGCCCTTGCAAACAGCCCCTCACCAGCTTTCCTGTAGGCCCCCTTCAGGTACTGGAAGGCTGCTCTAAGGTCTCCCCAGAGCCTTTTCCTCTCCAGGCTGAACAACCCCAACTCTCTCAGCCTGTCTTCATAGGAGAGGTGCTCCAGCCCTTGAATCATTTTCATGGCCCTCCTCTGGACCCACCCCATCAGGTGCCAGGAGGGAAGGTAATACTCAGCACAGAGTGATAGCATTGTAAGACACTATTGATATTCTTTCACTCACGTCTTCTTTCCGAGAAGACTAGATGCAATGCAACTAACTACCTTAATACACACTTGGCCTGAGAAATTCCCCTCTCAGGGGAATTCAGTGCAACCTTGAGGACACACTGTAATTCCAATACACAGCCTGTGGTTCAGCAAACTCAAGAACTCAATGAAACTCAAGAAAGTCAACGACTGTCACTGCTCTGCAATGCCCAATAAGTGATATACCCAAGTTTACTTCCTTGCTGTTTCAGCTAATCAGCCTGTAATTTAGATCCACATTTTCTAAAAGTATGTACAGCCAATTCAATATGCAGTAGCCTGCTTGCTGCAGAGATGCTCCAAGGAAATCAATGGCATCTTTAACTTTGGAACATGTCCTCCAGTGGTGTAATATGTTAACACCACCAGTATTTGAACAAACAGGAAGGGGAAGGAACCACTGATAACAGGTTAAAACATATCCAGAAGGTTTACGTTAGCCCATCTACTTATCAAAACTATAAAGACCCAATTGAGCTACAGGTTTTCCTTGTGACTTTTTGCAAACAATCTATTCTATCAGCCAGCTAAGGAAAAAATACATCAGACACAATTTGCCCTGCCCTTCCCTGTACCATGCACAAAACCTGAAACACAGCATGAAAGACATCTGAGACATTTTTGTTATATGGCCTGAATAACAGCTTTACAATGAAAGCATCCACTGAGCCACAGCTACAGCATTATTACGTTCTACTAAAAGTTTCCAGAGGTAACAATGAAAATCAAATTAGCAGTTTAGTGCAGTAGTTCATCTGCTCTATTCACGCACAGCTCTTCCTCAGGATTGCAAGGCTATTAAAAACAATGGGATCATTAATAGTCCAGGTGCAATTAATTATACAGTCCCACTAGCATAGCAGCATAGCCTCACAAAGGAAGTTTGTCACTCATTATATAAGCACTATCCTCTAGGGATTAAAAATAAATAAATAAAAATAAGAAGGATATGTTGAGATATACACAGTTGTTACAATAAAATACTTCAAAATACATCTAGTACACAAGTTTCTCTGCTAGGCAACTGGGAACTCTTCTTTCTTGGCTATACAGGTTGCCTATATATCCTATAATCAATTACTTTCATCCACACTTAATTTTGGAAGAGGTTTTTGTAGCCTGCACATGGCTTCTTTCTTTTTTTGCTTCTCCTGAAAGTCACTTCCAGAGTTGTTTGATCAGAAAAGCAAAAAAACTTTTCTTTTTTTGTAGTTCAAGACTGTAGGTGATATCGGTTAAGAAAGAAAAAAGTATTGCATTCATCCCTGGTTCCAACTTTAAATGTAGAGGCACTCAGTAAAGAAAGACGTGGCAAGGGCTACCAGGCTATTTATACAGCAGAACACTTGAGCTTTAACCCTTGATATATGTGTAATTCACCTCTGAAGGGCACAAATTTATCAACTTAGTTAAATTTGTACAGGAGGGCAAGGTATTTATCCCACAGCTCCCTGGCTGCAACAGGACAGTCTTTCAGTTGAGAAGTTTGATGAGAGCATCCCTTTCAGCTAGGAAAGCATAAGTAAAACTTTATTTGGCTCAGTAAACCAAAAGCTAAGACAGGTTGCTGGCTTTATTTCAAAGACAAGTTTGTTTGCCACCACTCCCCCACGTTTTTCACCTTTTCAGCTAGCTTGTTCTCAAGTACCTGCATCTTTTTTCCTTCCCCTGTATCATTGCACTGAGAGCTACCAACATTTCACGATCTTAAGCACAAGTCTCTCATCAGTCATACATCATAAAACTCAATACCACTCAACTATTTAAAACCTTGTTTCAAAAAGAATTTTAAACTCCACAGCTGCAAGACATGAGCTGAAAAAACACAAATCCGAAGGCTGAAGCAACCTATGACAAAAGTTTGGGGGGACTGGACTACAGAGTATTTGGAGCTCATATCACTGTTTTTAAAGGGGCTTAGCAATAGCAGGCACAGCAGTTGTGATATAACATTGAGAAGCTCACAACACAGTCTAGAAGGTCACTGTGCTTGGTACCATATAAAAACAGCCCTGAAACAAAACAGAAATACCAACCAAAAATATTTGTTCTTCATCCTTTCCTCTTTCATTTATAAAGCTATTAAAAAGACTGGTATTTCTGTTAAGTCAGAACCTGAACAGGTCATTTCCCAACCCAGCAGCAGTACAGACAGAGCCTGCACCACTGCTACATTCTTAGTAACAGGCATCTGCTTGGGCATAAGAGAAAACCTTCAACCTGGTGTCAGCAATTTTGCTTAGGAACCTCTAGTAGAAAACCTTAAGGATTTAGTTAATGTTACCAATCTTCTCAGATTCATCACACCTCTTTTCGTAAGTCCACAAATTCTGTATTTCTGATTTTTGCCCCTAAGATAAGGGTAAATTTCTTCTTCTCATGCCTTGTGCAGGTGAGCACTGCTGGTTAATGTTTGCCAGCTCCAGGTAACCCAAACAGCAAGTTCAGAAACCAAGTAATTGACACATATTCAGCATGGCAATCTTTGAGATCACAGTTGTGCTTTGGAGTAGGGGGACAGAGTGCATAATGTGCAACAAAACCAAGAGAAAAGTCACCCCATTCCATGGATTGTTGCAGTAAAAGGCTATCTAGCTGCTCAGCTTGCTAGCTTGAGGATCTTCTCATTTGCACTGCACTTGACAGGGCTCATATTTTATGCCTCAAGACTTAGGACTCTTTTATCCCTTTGTGTAAACTCAACTTTACACAAGCTGTTACTGCTAGCAGAGCAGCCCCATCATATGGAGCTTTCTCATAGTACAAAAGTAGTACCACATTGTTATGTTTACTGGCATTCAGTTCAAAGCAGCTTACATCTAGCCAAAATTTGTCAAAAACAGCAGACTATGCTGGACTCAGGCTGTCCTCCTTCTAGAGCTGCAGCTTTTCAGAAAAGATGTTTCTCTACATTTGATTTCACAACTGAACATACAGATACCAAGGGATCCCAAAGATTAGTTTCAGGACCATGTCCTCGGGCCTGTAAAATTTAAAGGGTGCCCACACAACCATTTTTGCAACTGGATTCAAACTTTGATTTGAAGACTATATTTATCAGGTCCTCAGTCACCTCCTTCCAGGAAGATTTTAAGTATCTAAATAGTTCTGGCGCATGATAACTGATATGCAACTCAATGTATGAACCTCATTCAGCTTTCACTTATTCCAAGTGATAAGGGAGATGCTCTAGTTACAGGCTTATTTATACCCACCAAATGTCTTGAAGCTTCAGAGAGCTGCAAACATTACTATTGCACAGATAATCTAAAACCTCAGGCAACAGCATACAGTTGTATTAGATAAAGCCATCAACCATGCGTCTCTCCTCATCCCAGTGTATTTCCAAGATAATAAGAGCGCATATTAGCACGCACCCTAAAGGCCTATCCAGCACACACAAAGTTTAGAGTAGGAGACAAACTTATATTTTTTCATACTAAAAGCAAATCAAGTTTTACATGACTGTTGAGACAGCCCTACACATTTAAAGTGTGAAGTATTTAACTTTATAGGTAACTTATCACAAACATATCTAAGAAACAAAAGCAATGCTGTTTCTCTGGCTCTGGTGACGCAAGAACAGTTTTGTGGCTGCTCTAGGCTAGATGAGTGTTTATTTAAATCCACTGCAATCATTTTAACTCTGAGAAGTATACATTTTATGACTGCATTACTATTCCTTGGTATGATCCAAGGATCACACTTGCAATTAGTCAATTCATTCAGGGTGTGCTACAACAGGGAATGATCGATCACTGTCAGAGACAAGAAAGTCTGAAACAATTAAAAGAAAAATCTGTCATATCTCCCTATCGGTCTAAGCATGTCCCATGGTTAATACTTCAGCAGGACAAGCAGGAGGGGAAAGAAAAAGGTAAGAAAAACATTACTACTAGTTAGGTCACCGTGACGTTTTGACAGAACTACCGCCATCTCCATTACACATGGATGCACATGTAAACATTGCCATCACTTCACACATTCTTTGCTTACTTTATCCCAAAGCATTTTGATTTCCACCCCTCCCCCAAATTACACGACCGTCTTGTCGGGGTGAAGATCTGGCAGACAATCTGTAATGCTGGAGGTACTGAAGCTCTCTAGGGGACATATGCTTAAGGACAAATGTGTGAAAGAGCAGCTTTTAGAGCAATACTTTCTTTACTACCCTCTTCACCTTGCTACGAGTATTTTCATGACAGAATCTTAGCTTCCCAGTAATTAATTCTCACCATACAGTCCTCCTGAAGCCACAACAGATTGCACCATAAACAGCAAGAAGGCAGATTCAGGCAAAGAGTTATCAGAAACAGAAAAAGCTTTTGTACTTCTCATTCTGTGCAGTGAAGTATCTTTTTTAATACATTATACACATCAACTGGAGAGTAAGAGAAAACGTAGAATAGTCAGCTTCAAAGGTCAGTGCACATTTTTCATGAGAAATCCTGTCTTTTCACAATGCTTATCATCTTTTCAACACAGGATGAACTCTTACTAACTCTGATAGCCACTTCAGTGCCAAACATTTAATTTACAGAGCAAGAGCTGAAATTATTTGAGAACAAAAAAACATATTTTCCCTCTTCTTTTTGTGGGTGGTTTTGTGGTTGTTTTGTTTTTTTTTTTTTTAAAGCATCTAAAATAACGAACAGGAGTCACTCTGGTAATTCAGAAGACACTCGCAGGTAAAGAAGCTTTTGGTTCTATTTCAGACCAAGACAGCTGTGCTATATGACAAACTGTTATTCTCTCTGAAAGACTGCTGATCCTCCCTGGCTTGCTACTCAGCTCTGGTAAGCAATGCATATTCCCAGTTACTGTGACAAGGTTTGTAGAAAGACAAGCTTTCTCAGTAGGTCACCTGACAGAGATGGAAAAGACAGACACATCCAAGACACACCATTTAACCCTCAGATCCTTGAGATTACTGATGTAGGCGAGGAATCCTCATCTCGTGTTCATCCTCTTTTTAAGAAACAAGATTAACCCAAGTAAGCTGTCACCTGCCCTGAAAACACTGACTAAGATTTGGAAGCCACCATCAAAAAAAGCATACCCCATGCCGGACTGAAAGACTGTAAAACATTGTGAATGAGAGAAACTAATGCAGCCAATGACATTTGGCACCAATTGCCTCAATAAACCTCATAAAACATGTTTCCTGTTCGCAGTCACTTTTTTTTGCCAAAAGGGAGACTAGTGTAGAGAAGACAGAAATGCAACAGAAAAGAAAATGGGAAAATCCTGGGTTTTTTTGCATTTATCCCTTTCCCCACAATCCCAGTCTCGTATTGAGTACCCACAGACTGTAAAAACAGCCAGATTACAACAGAAAATATGCTGTTGCCCAGCCTCAACTCCTCCCTTGACAGTCTAGAAAACACTCTTTCCAACAAGAAGAGTTCTAAAAAGAATACAGAATAATCCTTGTCATGGTTTCGTGCAGACTGGCCACTGAAATGAATGACACATGCTCTCCCCCATGTCTCCAGAAGGCCAGGACAACCCTTAAAAAACTAAACCATGTTGCATTAGGAAAGCAGTGAGCCACTCTTTGTGTAGTGTTTGCCTTGAGCGCCCTTCACCATGCAATCCCATTCTTCCTCTTCTGTCAGCAGTTAGCCACTCGCCTCACAAGAGCATAGGCAAACAATCAGCTTGAATTCACTTCAGTTTCAGGTGTTTGCTAAACACAGCACTTCAATGCACTGATATTCCAGAAGCTAAGTACTTCCCACATGAAGTTAAAGCCATGATAAATTCTCATGTGTCTAAGATCTGAGAGTAAATCATAAGAAACGCTTTAGTAACTGATGGACATAATCTTGTCAACTATCATTTGCTCTTGTTTACATGAAATGAGAGACTGTTTTTCTTCAGTTATTTTGTAATATATTTTTTTAAGGTGAAGTTTATGGAACAGTAGGATGAAGTAATAATAACTGGGGGTGGGGTGGGGGGGCAGGAGTGATACACCTTCTCTTTTCACCTTGACCCTCCCTTCCCCATTCACCTTCAGGAATTAACTCTTCCAGATGTGATACTCGGAAGAGAAGTTATCAAGCTTTCAGTTCTACTATTTAATTTCTGGATATAAAAGAAGCAGCCCTACTCTTAAGTGACAGCATTAAGTTTCCTTCACTGAGCTAGGGAGATGAACCATTCTTTTTGGTAGAGTGGAATTGGTTACATCATTCCTCAGAAAAAGACATAAAACTCGTAACAGACCACAAACTGTAAAAGAGCAGTCTGGGCTATGTAAACACCACCACTGCTTGAGAGACCTCTCAAATAGTCTCTATGTTCTAGTCAGCTCCGGCAAAGCCTAAATCTGAGTATGGCATCCTGTTTTTTGATGTCATGCTTCAAGATAGATGTGACCAGCTGAAAAGAGTCCACAAGACAGCAATGAGAATGATCAGATGTCTGAAAACACAGTCTGTAAGGGAAGATTAAAGCCACTGGGGTTGTTTAGTCTAAAGAAGAGGTCTAGGAGGAGATCAGCATCAGAGTCGTCCAGTATGTCATATACAACGTCACAGGAGAATAAATAGTTCTACTGGAATAACACATGAAGTAGTAATGCGTATGGGAAAATACGTGTGTTTTCTAATTACCCATTTATAGATTCAGTTTGAAAATATTTTTTATATCATGGCTTTGAAGAATTCACTGACAGCTAAAGTAGCAGCAAGAGAAGTATCAGGACAATCTGTTTCACTGTTATCTAAAGGATACTGAACAGCCATGACAACAGATTCAATTCTGCTATGTTGGCAACAGGAACAAGGACAGGGCAAGAGGATAAATGAAACCTCAAGAGCAGGATGAAGCGCCAAGGATCCATAAAACCAAAAGAACTCAGAAACAGAATGTTGCAGAGAATATAAAAATTTTTGCTATTTGACAGTAATTAGATAGGATGTCAATGTGAAAACAGTATCTTCAAGCACTTCTCTCAATGTTACACTTTTGGCAGGCAGCATGTAAAGAAAGACTGAAATAATGTGTACATTCATTTTGGAGCTCAGTCTTGCTTTTTTCCACTACCCTTACAGGTTTCATTGTGCAAGTAATATAGATGCTCTCTCAGTTTTAAATTAACAAGCATTCATTTATTTCTGCATTCTAATGTATTGTGGTGTCCTTGTACAAAAAAAAAAAAAGATGATTATACAGGTGGATTTGTCAGGTGGCTCTGCATGTCAGGTGGCTCTGCAGGTAGGCAGGAATTCAGCTGCAAGCACTGACTACACCAAAAATGGAAGGATGGGCAAAACCAAAGAACAAAAAACAGACAAAAAAGACTGGTTTCAGACAACAAAGGAATCTAGCAGAGGGGAGTAAAGGGGAAGAAAGAAGACTGCATACTCTAAGCAATGTTTCCCACTATATTAAAATGAGTTTATGCTGGTACTTTCTAGCATTACTAACTGCAGGTGAGGTATCAGATTGCCTGTGTAGAGTGTTGACTTCTTTTGGGGCTTACCTTCCCTATACTTTCAACTGAAAAGGTGCCTGTAATTCATCTCCAAAGCACACACAGAAACAACCAACTTTAACCTGAAGTTAACTGGTCTGCCAGTGGCTGTGAGTTCAGCTAACTGAACAGACAGCTGTTGTGTATTTCTGCACAGTATTTTGCAGGCTTTCCAACTAGACACCACATAGTTGTGGTAAGCACAGCCCCCAGCCCACACGTACAAGACCAGCTGAGAAGCAGGATATATTAATTACCTACCAGTGAGCACCATGCTAACAGCAGCTACAGAGCTCCTACTCAGTTTCAGTGAATAAAGCAAGTTCACATCTCTATAAAAAATAAATAAATAACGTGAATATATCCACATTCATTCTACTACTATCATAAATGTACTTTACTGTAAATACATTCCACCTTTTGTGGGCTTGTGCAGTTGAAATAGACCAGGAACCTTGTCGAAGTTGACTATTGAAAGAAAAAAAAAAAAAAGAGAAAAGTCATATTTAGATCAAATTCACCATGCTGTCTTACAGTTATATTAATACAACAGAGAAGGCATCAGGGAATTAAAGGGAAAACAGTAACTACATAAACAGTCAGTACTGTGGAGGGAAACGTTCCTGGCAACCACAGCTTAACTAGTTGCAAATAACTTCAGCTTCACAGATATTCCTTTAAAAATGCCAGTGTTTCCCAAAAAAAACACTTTTGTACATCCAGCCGCATAAAGACACACCATAAAGAAACGCCACCTAAGAGCAGATTAAAAAGTTGACCACAACAAAAGGTAAGTCAGCCGCTCAACTAAGGCATGTAAGAGATTACCCACAGAGGTGAAGTGAAGCAGCAGCCAGACAGAACAGTGCGCTTGGTTTAGGGGTCAGACCAAGAAATACCTTAAAGAAGTGCAAACCATACAACAACAAGAAAAACCAAAATCAACCTCAGACGCAAAAGGGTCTCTTTACTGTAACATAGTGGGTGGGTTGTTTTGTTTTTAAGAGTGCCGTTAGAAGGTATTGCAGCTAGATCAGGAATGGAGGGAAGGTAAGCACACGCGTATCTGCATATCACGCTACAGATCTATCACCCACAGAGCTCCTCCATAATCCACAGCTTGTCATTAGCTCTCCCAAAAGCATTAGTGTAGTTCAGGGGCTTGCCCATCACTTCCATCTGACATTGAAGAGTTTGCGTTAGAGCAACGCTATCCAAAGGTGACACGCTAGAAAAAACAAGGTTTCTTCAAACAAAAAATATCCCCCTCCACAGAGAAACCCTCAACCCTCAATACCGGCAGCCAGAAGGGGCGACAGCCGGGGCAGCAGCAACAAGACCGCCCCGGTTTTAGCAGGGGAGATGACGGGAAGGGGATGCACTCAGGTGGGCACGAAGCTGATCCCCGCCGCGGGGGGCACCTCCGCCTCCCACTCCAGGCGGGGGCTCCCGGCGCGCCCCCGGTGCCTCCAGGCGGGAGAAGCAAGCGCGGCCGCCCCGGCCCCCCGCACCTCCTCGTCCCGCTCCTCCAGCGAAGCGTCGTCCTCCGCCCGCCCGCCGGGGCTCGCCCGCTCCTCGCCCGGCCGCCGCCACCGCCCCGC
>VWZL01004175.1:184775-306576 GCA_013396915.1 Stercorarius parasiticus
GGGGGGACGGCGAGCCGCGCTTCGCTCCGGGGCGGTGCCACGGGGTTCAGTAGGGGCAGGTATTTCACACGACAGTCGGGTTTTCTAGGCCCTTTTCTTCCTTTAAAAAGAGGGAGCTGTCGGCAGTTTATCGCGGCGGCTTGGCCAGCTTCGTGCCGTTTGCAAAAGGCTACAGAAGCCCAGTTGTGATCTTGCAGCAAAGTCCCTTTGGGTGTCTGACTTTGAAGCAGGCATTGACATTGGGATTTGTGGCCAGGCTGTCAGAGGCATTGAAACAAAAGGAGATCACAGGAGTCAGGCACCCGAAAGCTTTTGCAAATCCTTCTAGACAACTCCTTCATCTTTAAGGACCTAAATGGCTTTTACACCTAGTTGCCTTGTCAATTTTTAAAATATTCTCTTAAAAATGTTCTTTTTTTTTTTTGACCTGAGGTGCCTATAATTATAACATAGGTCCTATTCTAATGTACTAGCATTGTATATGAATATACAGGTATATACACCAGAGCCTTATTTGCTTATGCCTGTAGAGTCCAGGGTCCCCTGGGCTAATCCAATTGTGGAATCAGAACAGATTAAGTGCTTTGGTAATGAATAAAGTCCCACAGCATCACTACAGAGTAGATATCATCTCCATTTCATAGAAAAAGAAATGTGAGCACAGACCACTTATTGATGTGCTCTAATTAACACAGTCCATAGATAATGAAAGTAGGAATCAGAATGCAAGTCTGCCCTATTTCACATTTGTAATTTGACCAGTTTATCCCGTAATTTGACCAGTTTATCCCGTATTCCCATGGTAAATGGAAAAAACTTTTTTTTTTCAAATATTACAATGACTACATGGATTATCAGATTAATAGTGGAAGGAAAAATAACTGTATAAAATTCTCCAAATATCATTCCTTCTCTGCTTTGAACGAGCTGTTAAAGCTGGATATTAGGTTGTAACAATGCTGACAGTTCTCTGTGATTTCTTATCAGTATTTAGATCAGGCCCTTAAAATGCCTAGAAGTTAATTTATTGGGGAAGAGGATTATAGTAGTCACTAGGGACAGAATTTGACCCAGAAATTTGCCTATACCAACAGCTAATGATAAAGAAACATGAGATGTATGCAGAAACACAAAAACTAATTTTGGCTAAATAAGTTATACACATATACTACCCGAAAAGTAACTATAATAATTTTAACTAATCAGAGAAAAGAATTCTTCTTCGGTACTTCAGGTTCTGCAAATGAGTTCTTGTATCTCCAAAACCTGGATTTACTCTGAGTCCTCAGATTTTAAAGCCAAACCTCCTCCACTCAGATTCTGCCTCTGGTTTAGTGTAATTCTCATAGCAGAAAAACTGGCTTAATTTCCTACCTGGGAATTCGCAATGTGTAAGACAATTGCCAGGTGGTGAAAAGCAACATTGCAGATCTTTGTCATTTCCTTTTCCTTCTCTTACTACCTGAGATGAGACTGGTAAAAACAGAGCTTAGCCAAAGCACTTTTACACTTCAGTTATTATTAGCTGCCAGAACAGCCCCTGTAATCTGAGGGCAGCAAGGCATATATTAGAATAGTCACTGAACTGCTCTAATTTATGCCATAAATTGAAATCTGAGGAGGCACTCAAGATTTATTATATCAGCTCAGAGTTACAGAAGACAAGTGACAGTATTGTTCTGCTCTGGCCTATAGACTATGCCAGACCACGTGCTTTGTTAACATTATCTTACACAAACAGAAGAGGAGTGCTATGCTGCCTATAGTTGCTAAAAGGGAGCTAAAGCTAAGAGCAGCAGACAGAAGTTTACATCATTTTCCATCCTGGGAAAAGCACTGTTGCTTGCAATTCACCGGCACAAATCAGTGATATACTTTGTGACAAAACACTGAATATCTGGCACAACTTGAGAAGCTTATTTTGAAAACAATTTTTAAGAAAATGTCCATATTTAATAAGCTTTGATCACCTCTTGTCAAGTAATTTGGCGTAGAGTGGGGAGTGACCTGGTCTAGCCTCAGCTACAGCAGGAGCTAGGCTCAGCTTTGGGAACGTTCACCCATTCACACACTTTTTTCCACCTGTACGTTTACAAGCAGCCATCCCCTGATCTGCTCAACTTCCCCTTTCTGTCCTACCCCCAGTGCACAAGGCAGTCACCCACTCTGGGCTGCACAGCCACAACAGGCTACTCCCACCCCACTGCTGCTCTTCCCCTCTCCTGCCTCTGCACTTCTGGCAAAGAAATGTCCCTTTCCTCCCCTTCATTCCAGCAGGGTCATACCTCCTCTCCACAAGTTGCAGTCAGCACTGCACAAATTTAAACTAAAACACAATCTTTGCATTATTTATAATTAAGGAGAATAGTCCTACAGTTTGGTACAGCTGTTCACTATGTGCACTACTCAGTGCTCTCATGTCAGCTAATTGAAAACAAAACACAAGAAAAGAAATACAATGCATCTCAAAATTCCCTGGTTATATACCCGGGTTTTAATGCTTGGGAAATGCTTACACTATGTGTGTTCTTGAGGGACTGGAAGAATGACTGGCTAACAGATTTATTGACAAGTTTGGCACAAGGTTGCCAGGTATAAGGAAAACACAGGAAAACATCAAGAAGAGGTGTAGAAAAATGGTCAGTAAATGATAGCTATACATGAGACAGCATGAAAAGACACATAAGAAAATAATGATTGGTTTTGTAATTGGGCCTTGAAGATAAGGATCAGGGTCTTTACCAAGAAATGATAGCGAGGAATCGAAGCAGATATATGGTAAAAATGACAGGCAAAGAAAGTGAACATTGCAGCAGTGTATTGAATAAACCAGAGAAAAGGCAGACAGAAAGACTAAGCAACTCAAGACAAAATTAAAAGAGTTGGAACAAGAGTTTTAGCAGGGCAAACATCTGTCCCACGTTACAGCTTTAATGGGTCAAATGCAAAAAGTAAGAGTTTTTAGTAGCTATTGAGTCAGTTATATGACATGGTCTTCAAATCATTGCCTTTTTGAACTAGGCAGTGTTCCATCAAATTCTTTTTCATACTGCTTAGAATATTCTTCCCCTTTGATTCTGCATATTTAGGCAAAAGTCCACATGTGCAAGAAGCAGTTTTCAAAACACACTGATAGAGTGGGGTTAGCACCTGAGAAAATCCTTAGACAAAACTGACAAACCTGGCAAATGCAAGGCACTCCAAATAATACAGTTACACTACCGGCAGCGACAGCTCTCTGCTTCCCTTTCTGCATAGTAAATGTGCATTAAGCCTGACCTGGAAGAACCACTTCTTTGGATAAGTCTCCATGCTTACTCAGTTCTTGCCCTCCCTGTTGAGACTGCCAACAGCATTGCCAATTAGTGCCAATCCTGAAAGCAAATTGTAATATGAATAGGTCTTTCAATTTTTAATTCCAGACTTTTGCACTGGTGGCGTATAAATGTTTCATTAGCACACTCCATTCTGTAAGAGGTGGTTCATTCACTCATATTTCTGCCTTACCTCTGGGAAAAAAAGCTGTCTACGTGAAGTACTAGCAGAAAATGGGCAAACAGGAGCTTGTACTCCCAGCTCTAGCAGTAAACTCCTGAATCAGAGTTCTTTTCTTGGGAATATGGATTTATTGAAAATACATATTACAGTGCCATGAAGACCACCTCTAAATTTTTATTGTACATACTCAGGCAATATCCAAGATCAGCAATTCAAAAGCTTTTATTTGGTCGGGTACAACCCATTGGTGTTAGTGGCAAGACACCCACTAACGCCAACAGGAGTCATAGGTTGGAAGTGGGTAAAAAATGCATAGTGGCAACTCTCAGCTCAGGGCTGGGGCAGGCACCACTGAACATACAGAATATGGTTTGGAGGTCATTTCTTCTTATCTCTGAGGGTGTCCTTAGACCTTAGGATAGGATGAATTTAACTACTTCAGAGTAAGCAGAACCCACTTCATTCCTTTCCAAGAAATCAATCCTGAGACTCTCACCATTAAAGAGCTCTTTTGACAATGAATGTGAAGCACAGTTTACTTTCCATAGCACTTGCAGAGCATGAAGCAAGGGCATTTGAACATGCTGATTAGCTTCAGATCATCTCAAAAGGCATTAACAGGCTGGTCGTGTTACATTATAAATTCTAGCAACAATCAGTATATGTGTGAACAGAAATATTGCATTCAAGTCAGTGGAAAACATGTAATAAACCTGTGAAAAATACAACATATCCTCTGTTAAGTGAGTATGTTACCAGATGTAAGGTACCTCTGCCTGAGGAGGAAAAACAGCTAGTGTAGGCCTCCACATGCTGCAGGTGCTTTTATCAAGTCCAAGTAGTGCCACCATCTTGTCAGGTAGAGATGATGTGATCAGGACTAAACAGTGTAATTGCTAAAGACACTTCTCCTGATTACTAACACTTGAGGAGCTGCATGAGCACTGCATGAATCACTGTCAGGAGACCTGCAGAAAATCATGCTTAGAGGAAACCTCTGGCAAACGTTTACACTCTGACATTTACATTTCTGATTCCTTCAGGGTCAAACCCAAGAATTCTGCCCAACAGTCTTCAGGCCTTCTTATATCACAGGGCATCAGGAGGTCGTACAAGAAGAGGGGGAAGCATAACCCACTAATCGCCTTTTCAGGTCTCCCTCAAGGCATTGCTTTGGGGTTATACCACTGTGACTAAACATCAGAAACCCCTACCCTTAGTTTCAGGCAGATTCAGGGAGGTTGTGAGGCTGTGTGCTGGCAGGGACAAGTAGAAGTGATACTGTCTGACTTCAGACACAGAAGTGTACTGCCAGCACATTGTGCAGAGTTTTTGCGTAAGTCTGCTGACAGGGGTGCTGGGTTTCTTGATGGATAGCCCTTGAGCAAGGAGCCTTCCACAAATTCTCCCTCACCTTCATAACATCTGTGTATCAGGGACGTATAGTGACGTACCAGCAGCAGGGAAGAGCAGTGTGAGCTTGGCACAGGCCTGTTACCAACTGGCATATGAGAGGAAGGTTGCTCATTCTGAGAGCTCTGTTCCCAAATTCACATTCTGCTTTATGAGGTCTGCTTTTCATAAATGATTCCAAGTCAATGTTATGAATCTCATAAAATTATGGAAAAACTGTTGCTTCTCACAATGTATTTTAAAAAAGATTATCACTGTTCCTTCACAGTGCTGTAACCGGAGAACTAGGAAGGAGATGATAATTTCTCATTTTACCATGCAGTATCCCAGTGCCCAGTCATGAGCTCTTACAAAGAACAGATAGACAGGAAAAGATGCTGTCCAGACTCAGAGTAGAAATTAGAGGTAACTAAAGCTCCAGCTGCAGATACAGTGGGGAGAAGAGAGAAGCTCTGAGACCCTTCCTGCGCTGTGGTTATGTAGGCAGACTCATTGTCTAGCGCAGAGGCATAGTCAGCTATGGACTGCTAAATATAATCTAGACCTGCATGACTGCATCCTGTGGTGTATTCTGGTCACTATTTTTAGCATTCCCAAACCATGTTTTAACCTTTAGCTCAAGAGAGAGAAAGTAAACCTAATTTACACCTGCAGCCTGAGAAATGCTGCATTTTCCAGGCTCCAGGGGGTAGTGGACTTCCCTGGACAAGTTTAGATGCCCTCAATTGTCTATAAAGCATCTTTTCCTTAAATGTCAAAGCCCTAGTAGACGCTGTTAGTATGGGCTTCAAAGTTTGTGGAGAGAAATCCTCCTTGGCAAATGTTAGCCAGAGCCTTTTTGAAAAACAACATGAAAATGGGGAGAGAACATGAGATCCAGTGATTGCCCTGAATTTTCAAACTCTCCAGAGCTCCATGGCAACAACTGAGGCAGAAACAGGTTTGAGGCAGCCCACGGGGTTTCTGTAAGCTCTGCCTGCCTTCCTCCCAGGCCCCACAGTTCCTAAATAGAGCAGGCACAGTGTTTGAGGAAAAGCTGTGATTTTCTCTGAGAAATCAACTGTTGTGTGGGAGCCCTAAAAATGGTGCCATAGTATGTACAGACTATAGTTTTGTTTGTGCCAGACATTCTTGCTCACAGAAAGAGCAAAAGCTAAGTCCCCCTTGTGCATGTAAATAGGATTAATATTCTGAGTTTCACCGTCTACCTACCTACTGTATACCAGAATTAGAAAACAGTTTTGTTTTTTTTTCAAAATATTGCTTTACTTTTTTTTTCTGTAAGATTTTAATGGCAAAAATTACTTTTTTTGTGGCATACTTCCCATTTTCAAAGTCATATTGTATGACATAGGGATTTAGTTTTCTTCATTCTGTTATTCTTATTTTTCATTACTATATTTGTGTCCTACCATATGTCAAAACTGAGTTCTGTATTTCCAGAGAGAGGCTGAATGAGGAAGAAATTCATCGTTGCAACCATCATCCTCACTATCATATAAGCACTTATGTGAGAGGAAGGTTTTCTTCAAGGTGACTGAATTCCCTGTTTACTTTATCTCTACAGGAAGCTCGTTCCTGTCAAGAGGGATGCTTGGCCTCCAGATCTTATATATCTTTGCCCAGGCTTTATGCATGGCATAATATAAGGGGTGAGTACAAACTCAGTGGATTCCACATCAAAATTTGGTCTTTATTTAATTTGTGGTTTGATAGACTAATTGTATCAATAATACTAGTCTGTGACCATCTGTATACTTTGCAGAAAATATTACCTAAAGTGTACCTTTTTCAGCTTTTATTCTATGTTGTATTTGTCTGATTGGCAGTTTCATAAAATGTATTTCAAAAATAAGTATTTTGCAGTAGTGTTTTGGGAGCAGAAATTGACAAATCCATATTCTTAGATTCACTTACCGCCAAAATTTCGGTGCTATTTATAACAGTAACTGCCAGTTTAAAAGAAAAAGTCCACTTAATAGGGATGTAGGAAACTCTCAATTTATCCAAACATTGCATGTTTAAAATTCAAACATTTCATTTGTTGTTCCATATTGGAAGTAGTGGTCAACACTTAAAAAAGTGAATGCCTAAAGTCAGATGCCTAAACATGTACAAAGGATCCTTAAAGGCTACTTACAAACCTGAAACCAGGTTAATTTTACGTAGGGAACTAATTTGAGGCAGCTAGCTGTGCAAATAATAGACATTGTTGCTCATCTGGCCAATATAAATTCTGGAAAAGATCAAGGGCAAGTGCCAGATGGCTTCCTCACCAAGGAGATCATACTAGATTCTGGAAACCCACCCAAACTGTCAAGCGTATTAAGGAAACAAGTTTTTTCTCCCAGGCAAAAATGAGTAAGAGCTTCAAAATAATAATAACAATGTATTTTGATAATAATAAAGTATTTTGAAGAGATGCAAGATTTTTATGTATAAGTGCAGTTTTCTACAGTTGATTTAATAATTCAGTGATTTTGATGTCAACAGCACATTTGCAAACAGCAAATTTGCACCTCCTCAATATGTTACTCTGTCTTTTCTTTTCTGAGCAACTCTCTCTAAATATTGGTGTTTGTGCTCCAAATTATATTTCCATATGTGACATTTCATCTTTCTAGCCTGTTTATGGCAACAATGTAGTAAACTTGAAGTGCTTAAGCAAACTTGTCTTCATTTATTAAACTAGAGAGATTATGCTTCTCCAGTGATAGCTTTTCTCTGTTGTAACTAATGAGCATGATAGGGGATGCACTGATTCCCAGACCTCAGAGATAGGGTAAAAATGTTCAGATTGAAAAATATAATCATACACAGTAATAGAAAAGCTGATGGTATGAATCACTGTCCCAGCCTAAGCTTTGCCAACAAAAACAATTTAAGAAGTATATCAAAATTAGGGACATACATTGAAGAATGATCCACTTTTCAAACCAGACTGAAATGTGGTAGCGGTGTCACCCAACATTTCCAGCATCATAAGAGTCTGTCTTGGGCTGCTTGTAATTATGCAAAATTGCACTCATTCAAGCTGAAGTTTTCTATGACAAGAATTTAGTTGAGGCGTGATCAGCCATATGGTTTTTTTCTCTTGTTATTGTTGTGGCTATTTTATTTTGCCTTTTTTTTTTCCCCCATTTGTAGAATTTTCAACGAAAACAATTCAGCCATTTCCAAGAATACATCAGAGGAAATACACTGTCTAATCACTATAAAATCCTCACAGCCATTCAATACAAAGTCCCATGCTTTTATGCTTTAGAACCAGAACCAATATTTGGTGGGGAGGATCACCTTGATGTCAGCGATGATTTTACCATCCTTATGAGAATCTATTCTAATTTGATGATAATGCATCTTAGTTCGTGTAGGACCAGTAGAAACATCTTTGTGTATAAGAGATAAATCACCCAAATTTTGTCTGAAATAAGTCTGATACTCACCCATGTATAAGAGAGAGTCACGTAAGCCTGAGAAAGGCTTTTAATGACACCGCTTTTCAAAATGCTGAAAATTGTTTTGGGCTGTCTTTCCTGTGCTTTCATTGCCTTTGCTGCTGACTCCATGTAGCAAAGGGCATGAAGATCCATACTGGAGGAGAGTGAAAGGAGCAGGAGGATGGGAAGAATGGAGATTAGAGACCAGAGACAGGAAGGAGAAGAGCAGAAGGTGGGTTGCGGCAAGAATGTGGAAGTGTGGCAGGTGCAATGAGTATGTGCAGGGACTGCTGGAAAGGAGGAAAAGCAGGATCTTAGAGAAGAAAGAGTAGTACAGAGCCAAAAATGCTACAGGCCACAGGCGACAGGGACAGGGGAAGTGAGACCCCCTTGGGCATAACATGCTTAGGCACCTGCAGGTGATCCCAAAATCTCACACTCTCTGTTCATGTTTCAGTCAAACAACTAGGGTGAAACCCTACGATTGGGTTTGAGACCAAACAGCTGTGGGGATTCCTTTCTGTAAGGGGTGCTTTTCTTCCCTGCTGGTCGTTCATTCACTTTAGAGCTAACAGGCTTGTGCTCGTGCTGGGCTGGCCCCAGCTGGCAGCCACCCCCCAACCTACCCACAGCGGGACAGGGACAGAAATAGCAAGAACATGAGTGAGAAAGCTTGTGGGTCAATATACAGGCAGGGAGACTGCTTGCCAGTTGCTGTCATGGGCAAAATAGACCCGACTTAAAACACCTTTCCTCCTCCTCCTCCTCTGACCTCAGGGTCCCCTCTGCTGTTTCTCACTCTTTTTCTTCCCTCCTCCTCTGCCCATGTGGTATTTTCTGCCCTTTCTTAAATACCTTTTCCAAGAGGCACAGGAGCACAGCCGATAGGGTCACCAGCATCTTGCCATGTGTCGGTTGTGAAGCCGGCTGGAACCAGCTGAAGCCGGCTGGAACCAGCTGAAACCAGCTGGAACCGGCTGGAACCAGCTGGAACCGGCTGGAACCGGCTGCAGCTGCCCACGTCCGGTACAGGGCAATGGCCGCCTGCCCTGACAGGGGCCGGCACCAGGCCCCAGCACCACTCCCCAGCTCAGCGCCCTGCTGGTTTGGGTAACTATGAACTTAGGTGAGCAGAGGCGGCATCGTGGAGCCTGGTGATGGGCAAACCAGCTCAAGGAGGAGCCATTGAGGTGGAGATTGGGGAGGGGTAAGGTGAGGGCTTGGGGCGGGCAGGTGGGGTTGGGTTTCCAAATGTAGGCCCAGGGGCCGCTTCTCCAAGCTGCGTCTGAAAGTTGTGTCCAGAATGATGAGGGGCGGGGACAGTCATAGTGCAAATGCATTTTGCTTTGT
This sequence comes from Stercorarius parasiticus, assembly GCA_013396915.1. Classification (NCBI taxonomy): domain Eukaryota; kingdom Metazoa; phylum Chordata; class Aves; order Charadriiformes; family Stercorariidae; genus Stercorarius; species Stercorarius parasiticus. The sequence continues at coordinate 194,477 of VWZL01004175.1, forward strand.
GTTCCTTCGCTGCTGTGTGTTACTTAAGCAACAAAAATCTATACTTTGCTTTATCACTATGCTTCACTACATCAAGGTGTTTCAAACCCATTCAAATGCAACCTTATAAAGACACCTGGAGACAAAATAATTGCAAAATTAAAAATTGAATGAGAATATCCTGGAGAAATGTAAGGGCAGTCTTTCGTTTTTTATTTCTCTCCCAAAGGCAAAGTTGAATTTCAATCAATACTGTTAGAAAGAAATTGAGTTGGAAAAATCCACTGGAAATTTTTAAATGAGCCTTACCAAGCACTTTGAAAAGCTGGCCTGTTGCATCTTCAGCCAAACTCACCCAATCAGTGTGTCTCTAGCAGTTGAAACTCCTGTCCACCCTGAATAAAGATAAAATCTATTTCACTCACAGAACTGTTGCAATAAGAAATTAATTCATTACGAAATGCTCTTGTATTACAGCAATGGATGCCACAGAAAACGCCAGGCAAAAATTAATAATTCTGTGTTCATCGTAAGGACTGAGGTTTATGAGGTATGTCAGGTTTGAGGTCACCCATGAGGCAAGGCAATATAAATAAATATAAAAAAGATACCCCCTTAACGAGCACTTAACATGCAACCTAAAGCATGAGTCTGTTTTTTAATACTATAATAATGCATCTGATTGTGTACAATTACCCACGAAACTTGATTCTAACCTATACAAAATTAATTAGCTTATTCAGTGGTTTTAAAGTTCTTTTGCTATTGTAGGTATACAGCACAATACATTCTGAAGTAAACTCTTGAGATGCTAAGGTGAGTGTACTGTCCTAGCCATCCCTTTAAAATGAAAATAAGCAATTATTTCCAATCATGGAATCAACAATTGAAAAAAAAGAGGTGTGATGACTTCCTAAATAGCAGTTTAAAAGGCTGTTTCAACAGCCACACTTTCTCCTTTCAGAAAGAATGTTTTCAAGTTTGCAAAACCATTTGTAATCATTTTGATGTGTTACATTTTTTCTGTCATTGCAGTGCATTTAATGCAGTAATTAGAACTGCTAGCAAATATAGGGGAACTTTATAAGGATATTAAATCACTCTAACACAGCTCTAGGTCCTGATGGATTAGTAATGACTTCTAAAATGAGATTCCAGACAAATCAAATGATTAAATGCTTGATCCAGTCAAAAAAAAAAAAAAAAAAAAAAGAAAGATATTGTGTCATTGACATAAAAGCTAAAGAAGTCTTGAAAAGGATAATATGTACATATCTCTCAACTCTGTGTCATGATAATTTGTTGAATTAAAAATTTACCCAAAGCACATAAGCTATTTTCGGTTCAACTGTTATGGTAGGATTTAGAGAGTTAACAATAATAAGTTCTCTTATCCCTGCAGCATTTTATTCTGACTCCAGAAGGGTCAAAGCCATAATTATTTTCCATAGGGAAATTATCCTGCTATTAACCCACCGTTATATTTTATGTAGCACAGTTAATGCAAACACCCTATAGTGTTGTATAACTAAAGCATAATTCATTAAACAAATACAAATTTAAAGTCAGACAAGTAATGTAAAGTAATCCTTTAACGTGTAGAAAACTAAGGTCAGAAAGTTCATTAGAGACCCGAGGATGGGTAGAAGTGGAGAATGTCTGCCCTTCACTGACTGTGTGCAGGAGGCTGGTACTGTGGGAAGATTTCGGCAGGAACTGAGGCTGGCCGGCTGTGATACTACACCGTCATCTGTCCCCTGTGACAGGTCTCCCTGCAAGTGTGAGGAAGTGAGATAGGTATGTAGGTACGCCTGCTGCGACAGTCTTCACCGTTCATAGTAACATGAACTACTGAAGCCTCACAGAAATATTTATGCATGTCTGGAAAAAAAAACCAAACCCAAACCCAAAACACAGTGCATAATCAGTGTTTTTATCTACTGAATAATTGCTTCTAGTCGAACAGTAATTTTTTAGGTGACAAATGTTATTTTAACAGTCACAGTATATTTATCCAGATCTGTAGTTGGGTAAGTACACTAAAATAAATGTAATTACCATTCGTCTAACTTTAAATAATTGTTAAATTTTGATTTGCCAAACTGTGTTGGCTATGTAAATGAGCCAGTGTGATATTTAAAACCCAGAAATATAATCAAGAGATCTGAATGTGCGCGAAGCTTGTAGTTTGTCTTTCTTTATGTTTTATGGATAATACCTACATTTAAATAGTAACTTGTGTTTTGGGACAACATTCAGTTCTGAATACTGTAAGATGTATATATTAGACCAGTGATTTTTAAGTCTGCAATGTCATATCACATTAATAAATAGTACGACATGAAAACACAAATCTCAAACAAATTATGACTTATTCTGCCACAGAACCCAAGTTGACTAAGGAGATCTAAAAAAGAAAGAAAATTAAAAATTAAAGGTTAAAGTACCTAAGTCCAGGAGAGGACTGGAAGGCCATCAGCCATCTGGAAACAAGCACACCTTTCTTTGGCTGACTGTCAAGTCCCAAGGCCTCAGAGAACACCATTTGTTCTCTGCCTTTCTAAATAGCTACATCTAAGCTGAGTGTTAGGTTGAGGGTCTCAGTTCTCAAACTGTCCAGTCTGTGAACTTGGATGACTGCACTCCAGCTTCTTTCTGGACCAGGTGCTCAGGATTCCTTCCAGCAGAAACCATGACAGGTTTCTGGGGTGTGAAGAAACAAGGGTGTACACAGTGATCTCACCCAGACATAGAGCTGGGCTAGAGCCAGGGCACATACCTGAATCTGGGAACTGGGAATTGCTATGAGCTCCCACAGCAGCGTTTATATCACAATCACACCAAAGGACCACCATGGGTATAGGCTCTATCTCCACGCAATATATTAGACAGGTAGAAGAGATGCTAGCATGGTCACTGAAAAAAGTGGGCAGTTCAACTTTCCTGCAATATTAAGTTCTCTAGGAAAAATATTAAAACTATTATTGTAAGTACATTGCATGTAATATGTACAATGACATTAATGTTTGCATATATGTCATAAATTTTTATAAAGTTTGTAAACTTTCTTTGTTTACTTCTTGCTGGGTTTTGTGCATGTCTTAGTGTTGTGAAGCAGAGAGAACCAGTCATTTCTGATATCCTAGAAAAAAAGGCTTGGACCTGGCTGTCCTCATAAACTGGAAAGAAACCTGGAGGTTAAGTGCTGTGTTGTATCTATAGAAGCTAGATCTCTTCAGGCCATTTTTGTACAAATTTGCAGAGCTAGAGTGCTTTTAGCCAGACCATGCTTCAGATTGGGTCTCTCATGTCTACGTTACTCATGTTTAAAAAACTGTATTTTGCCATTGCTTCCATGGTAGGAAGCTAAATGGGTGTCAGAAATGTTATATATACATATGCATTTATATAAGGAATTTCAGTAAATTATGCTTAGAAATCATCTGGTTTTGCATTTATACCAAGAAAGTAACTGCAGATACAGCACAAGAGTCAAGAAAAGAAAAAGAGACAGGACAAGGAAGGAGTCGGGGAAAAGAAAAGCAGAAATAAGAAGAATCTTCTGAAATTCCCACATATATTAACCTATTGACCATTTCCTTGTTGTTGCTTTTTTTATTTTTTTTGGCCACCAGGTCACCACTCGATCTAGACTATCCTGGCCCACTGGAAAACAACACGGCTATGAACCGCCCTATTTTCAAAGACTCGGGCGTCTCAAGTGTCAGCTCTTTTCTATGTTCAAGTAGATGTCAAGGCGTTTACTTCCTGGCAATATCTGTTTTTAATCTATCGTTCCTTGTGGCTAATCAAACTCAGGCAAAATTATAGTGAACCACAGAGTTAACTTTATGTATGTCCTGGAAAAAGAGAACGGGATATCTTGATACATGTGTCTGCTTGTGTCATGGAAAGGCTGAGTACCAAAGCCGAGGTATAAAACCTGAACATCACAGAATCAGGTTCAATTCATACAGCTTCTCATTTCAGCAGCAGGCAGCTTTGCAAGAACACAAGTGATTCCTGTGAGCACTTCACAACCTCAAGGCACCCTAGAGTCAGATCAAGTGGTAACAGACTAACACTTTAAATCATGGACTCACCCCTCAAGCAACCCTCAGCTAAAGGCTGGCAGTTGCAGTGGTATCAAAGCAGTATTTTTAACAGTACTAACTTTAACACTGCTAATGACTAAGAGAAAACAGAGAGTGAAGGCTCACGGTTGTCATGTTATTTCATACTGAAAATTGCATAGCAACATCTCAGTTTTAAAGTGTGATCTTAGCATAGGAACCTTGCCGCCTGGTATTTGTGGCAGACTCTTCCTCAAGTGCAATGCCGTTGCACATCCAACCTAGCTAAAATGAACAGCAGGGAATTCAGAGAAAGAAGTTTATGTATTTTTCAGCAATGTTTGTTTTTTTGGCAAGTAGGATTTCTCTAGAACGTGCTGATCAGAAAACATTTCTTTGTAAGACAGCATTTTTAACCAGTGGCAGCACCTTTCCTCTTCTTTGCATGCAGCAGGCACAGATGAAGAGAAAAAATAAAATTTTACTACTTTCAGTAGGTTGTTGTTCATATTTGGAGAAACATACAACACTAAATTGCCTGTCTCTTCCAAATATGTCCTACGGTTGCATCCACAGAAAGCCAGAATTATCACCCAAAGCTTGCCAGTTTCTATTCTCCTTTCAGTAATAACAGTTTTCCAGGCAAGGGCTTCCAAATCAAACTTATTTACATCCAAACACAAATCAGACACTCTGCTCAATGTTGTGATTTTAGAAATGGCCCTTTTTTCTACTGAGCTTCATAGATTTTTATGTTATTTTTCTTCAACATGAGCAGATGTAACCAGTAAAAATGTTTTGACAAACACTTCGAGTTTGCAGATTTTTGTGATGTATGAACATCACTGACTTGCTAAGAGAGAGGCATTCTGGCCAAATCAGTGCTTAGTACAGTGGGAAGATTTTATTTTTGTATCTTTACATCTGGGTCTGCAGGAAGAATCCAAGGGCTTTTTCCTGCTACTTTGATTTTAAACTAACTAGAGTAATTGCTGTGCATAAAAGAGGCTGTGTACAAGGGCAGAGGAATAGGATGCTTTCCATATAAACCCTTGGCCAAAAATCTTTGCTTTAGGCTGAAAAAGAAGTATGCTTTTAAACATAATTTCATGGTTTCTTTTATTTATTTCTCTTACTATAATTCATTTCACCAGCTTTACTTGTATAAATGGTGCTTTTATTGTACTATGATGTGGCATCCTGTACAATGCAATACAGCTACCAGAAGCTTAAAAGGCAGACAAGAGAGCTGGGACAAAGTGAAATACTAAAAACTTTTGAACTATTTGATCAGGTCATTGTAGTGCGCATGTCTCTCTAGATCACTTTGAATTTATGAAAGTAATTTTTAGCTCTAATAAGTCATTTGTGTGTTTTGACAGTGCTAGTGAGAAAGCTTGATAACTGGAAGAGGGCAGAGCATCTCTCTTCCCCAGTATATTTCAGAATTTGTTACAATAAACCCGCATGCTTCTCTAGGCAGAAAATGAATATCCATCCATTTCCTCACAGACTGTACTAGGTGTTTACACTTGTCATCATGCAAAGGGGCAAAATACTTGTAGTCCTGCACTTTAATACCCCTGTGCTGAAAAGAACTGAAGGACCATATGAAGATTAAGCCATGAAAGTTACTCGTTCAGACTATGCAGTGCATGGAGTTTAATTGGATTCACAGCAGGCTCAGCAAAATATGGTATTTGGTGTACTTACTGCAGGGAAGTAAGCTCTTCTTCTGTAAGGGGCATTTAAACTGTCAAAAATATGAAATAACAATCAAAATCCTAAGTTATTCAGTCTCTTCAAAAAGAACAATGCAAAGAATTTGCACAAGTCACTTTCCAGAAACCATGATCTCTAGAATACTTACTGACTTGTGGGGTGTAACTAATTGTTTGTAGTTAACTCCAAAGAACCGTAACAAATGTGAATTTTTTTGGCTTCTCTCATAATTTGACACTTACACCAAAGCATACCCGGAGCAAGCTGATTCAATGCCATCACTAAAAAGTGCTGAATTTTACTGCGTGTGAGCCTGCGCAGAACTGCAGAGGTGGTAGCCTAACTGCCTCAGACGGAGAGTTGTATATGGCCCTGTCTTTTCCAGGTACATTACCTCTCCATGCAGTGCTTTGTTTCTTCTGAAGTCAAAGCCCTGCTAGGCAAATAACATCTTCACTGTGTAAAATGAAGTATCACTCACCAGATGCACACCTATAATACATGTATACTTCTGTAATCAGCAATTGTACCAGAAGCATTGAGATTGTGTTTATCTTGAAATACACACTTACGTTTGGCTATTGAATCACACAGGACTAGAAATGCCGGTACAGTATACAGTTTTTAGTAGAAAGGAGACACTGTGATATATAGTTCCTACACCGCCTATTTGAATTCTTAAATGAAGTGTGATCAATAATTATTCAACTCGCTGCTTTATGCAGGGCAGGCTGAATTGTATCTGCAGTGTGTAGTAGCTACAGTTCAAGCTTACAAATTATCCGTGTTCCACAGTGTGCAAGAACAATCTGAGTTTTCTGCAAGATAAAGTGGCATGCAGCAACTATTGACAATGAATTACAGTTTTTTATGACATTTGCTGCTTGAGTAAGTGGCAGGAAGCTTTTGCATACCAAGTTTCAAGCACGTGTTACAAAATGGGGGGCTTGGCACTGAGTAGGCTGAGTGGCTGAGTAGGGCAGTGGATAAAGAGCTTAGGTGAACAAGCATCTTGCTTTTGGATGTAGTGTTTCTACCCAAGTTCTGATTCCTCCACATCTCTCAAATGAACCTGACTGGAATTTAAAAACTAACTTGGTCTCCCAGAGAGCCGAATTAGGTAGATGTTTTCTCAGCTTATTTAATGTGTAGGTAGGCTCAGCTTCTCATAAAATACAGTTACTGCAGCTTTCTTTCCAAATGAAGCAGCAGTCCTCCTCTGCCCTGATTTGTTGATAAAACAGCTGGAAGGCTAAAGTGTTCATTCAGGAATTGAGAAAGCAATCAGATGGGAAAAAAATGCACTTGTCCCAACAATGTCTCCTTCAGCCTGCTGTCAGTGGAGCACACCTCCATGGCTGAAGCTGTGCTGTTAACCAACAAGGAGTTCAAGATTCACGAGGACAATAGGGAAGAGAAAGAAACAATCCAGCTCCACAGCCAGGTATTTAGAGCACCCTACCAAGATGAGGAAGACGCAGCTTTTGGCCACTCCAATGGCCATTTTGCTTTAAACTTTCTTCTGGCATAAGTTAGACACAGATCCAAAGAGTTAGAATACAAATTTCTTCCTTCCATGGGAATTGCCCTAGGCATTAGCTTTCTTGTATGGAGACAGACTTTCAAGAGAAGAGGCTTCCCCTGAGTGACAGAAACAGATAAGCTTCAGGAAAAAACAGGTTAGAAAGAGGAAAGTGAGCCCTACTTCTCTGGCCCCTTCTTGAGGGTGGCTTTGGTCTGTAGATCTCAAATCGTAATAGTTTCCTGGTAACTACCTCAACCTCTGGAGAAGAGACAGTGAAAACATGCCCGGTTGTCAGCTAGTTACTGGCTACCTGTACTGAGTTTCGTTTGCACCTATGAGGTGTTCATGGGAAGTGCCATACTTTACTAGGCACCATATGGGAAATCAACATATTTAAGTCACCAGAGCACAGGTTAGTGCAATTGGTGCAGTACGGTTTGCTCTTCAGTGGACAGTATTTCAGACGTGCATTTTTCTTTCACCACAAGACTGGCCAGCAGCTTTTCATTCTCTCCTTTTGAAATCAGTATGGTATAGTAGAGAGTTTAGTAAGACAAAGATGCAGGATACTGTAACACCTATCTTTCAAGTCTCAACATCTTTGGCACTAGACCAGGGTAAATATATGGTCTGTATTCTTGACAGCATTGTTCAAACGTTGAATTAATATTTGCTAACTGTGTTTGATTGACTCTATCCAAAAAAGTACATAGCCACTATTCACGGGACGTATAGCGTAAGTGCAAGCTGATGAACGAATGTTATTTAACTCTAATCCCCAAAGTGTCATTTACTTTTAGGTCTCCATTTCACTTCTGGAATTACAAACAAAAGTGCTGGTTCTGATTGATAGCTTTGGCCACAAGGAACTACACTGAGATCACAATTTTGTTTGACATAGACATTAAAATCCATCTCTGTCATGTTTTCAATATACAAAAAAAAAGAATACATGGTCCCCTCTTGCACACTCAGAAGTAATCTCAGCACCACCTGCCTGGTCTGTCTGATGTCTGTCATTAAAAAGCTGGACTGAAAGCTCACTGGATCATGTTATATTTATACAGTATTTTGAGGAAACAGTCTGAAATCTGGCACCTTGCCAGTGCACCTCTGTACATGTATACACATGCACATACACATGTACGTATTGCTGCTGTAAGATGCCTCTGGCTTAGCTACCAGCATCCATCTACTATAAAGGCACCTTGAGATCAGGCCACCAACAAATCCAATCTACCCTTATGTCAGGGAAGTTCAGGAGCCACGTGGGCAAGGACAGAGGGGATCCTTGATGGCACTTGCAAGTACGTTACTGCTCTGGTGCGTGCTAAGGGATAGTCAGGGTCTAAATTTTCCCCATGGCCTTCTCTGAAAGTCACATCAACAGGACTTACAGCCCTCTGGAAGCAGAATGAGATTAGATTTATGTAAAGCCTCAGCCTTGCTTTTAAAATGCAGTTCATATGCTATGTTTGTATATCATGTTTAGCACAAAAGGGATAAGACCTTTTGTGGATACTTCAACATTATATGTGACTGATAATAGATCACAGTTACCTGGTATCAGTAGTTAAATAACTGTGGGCTAGGAAAGAACTGATGCCAGAATCCTGAACAAGGAAATTCTGGGTTTTTCTGGACTGAGGAAACCTAAGCATATTATACATTCAGTTATTAGGTTTGTAGCCAAGAGGAAGAAAATGTATGTTGGTTGCCTTATTCAGGTCACAAGCAGCATCTACTTTTCAGCAAGATCCTTCTGTGGACAAGGTTTTATTAAATTATTTACACTTAAATCTCAGGTATAAGATGAACTGAATTTATATGCATAAATAGCCACAACCAGCATACCAGTCATGCACATCTTTCGTATACAAACATAGTCTGTACAACTCAAACAGGTTGGACTGACTGCAGTCATTATCTCTACACAGGCGAGGAACTCCTAAACAAGCCTTGAGTAAGTTACCAGTTAGAGAGCAGTAGTAACTTGACATACATGTTAAAAATACCTGGGTTTTAAAAAGGAATGGCCAAAGTCAGACACAATTCTCCTTGAACAGTTCTACTTCCTATCATTTCTCAGCCCTCTGACATTTTCAGTATCAGACTGTGATTATCAAAAGGATGAATTCCCAAATGCACAACTGGCTCTACTCCCTCCTTCCTCCTCACTGCTCCATGCACACAAACCAACCAGTGGTCCCCATTAATGAAGCAGCAGCTTTGTAAAGTTGGTTCCAACTCCTCATTTTGATTGCTTTTTCTAGGAAGCAATTAAATACAAGCAGCAAAATTAACCATATCCTGTTAATTCACTCTGACAGTGTTTCTTGGGAAGGTGACAGAAGACAACATGTACAGCTGTATAAGAGAGAGAGGCCTGATTTGTAATAATTTATAGTAATTAAATGATATGTATTCTATTTTGTTTTTACTGAGCTGTTTACCGTGTGCTTTCAAATTACTTCAGCTGCTGATTCGTCAGGAAATGAAGACAGGAAGGAACAATTGCAGAAGTATCAGGCTATCAGCAAACATTCAGGACCATTGACTTTGGCGTAACACATGTTGATTCTGCTAAACTACCCAAACTGGTTTATCCCCACTTCAGAAACCACAGCAGAACAAGATTTCAGCACCTTTAACAGATGGTGCCAAAAGGTCAACTGAGCAGACATGCAAGATAAATAAAATGCAAGACACACAGAGTTTATAGCTAAAGATCAATACTGACTGACAATAAAAGAAAAAATTATTAGATTAACAAACCCATTTTCTGTTAGCTTCCTTTCTTATTAAAATGAAGTCATATTTTAAACAAAGTTGTTTGTGAGTCCCTTGTGAGTAGCTACAAGACCCTAAAAGGAAGAAAGGCACGTACCTGGAGGAGCTATGTCTGCTGGAGCGTGTGCTTGATCCCCAGTGTTCTGCAACCTGGAGCAATCCGGAGATTAGAAGAGATTGCAGAGAAAGGTCAAGATGCAGGCTGCCTTATGCCACAATGAAGGGCACTACTTTTCAGTTCATGTTCAGAGGGAGCCTTTGCAAGCATGAGATTTCAAAACTTGTAGCTTACAAGAGTTGCACTAAAGAGAGTTTCTTACATGCCACTCTACTGAAGCCAGGTCGTCTCAGAATTTCAGTGGGAGTCTTCTAGCAAAAGCAGTGACTCTGTCACTTTTTGCTTAATAAGAATCAAACAACAAAATAGCAGCTCTTCATCTGTACTGGCACATTTTGTGGTCTTAGTTACAAACAGCTTAACAGAAATTCTTCCTCATATTTGCTCCCCCACTGCTGTGCCACATTTTTCCCAAAATGACTGTGTGAATAATATGCCACCAGTATTGGCATTTAGTTTAATGACTTAGAAAACAAAAAATATCACAGCTAAAAAGATAAATGTTTTTAGTATTCTTCTTAGCTTACATTATTTAGGGAACCTGAATTTTAATTTTCCTATCATTTAGTCTTTATTCAAAATCATAACATTTTTGCTTTATGACATCACAGTTGATTGCTGTGGAAAAGTCCATTATGTCACAAGCATAATATTTAATGATTCCAGACTAATGAGAATGGGACCAAGAAAACTTTTAACATCAACAAAGGTTGATGTTAAACTAACAAGGGTAATATAGGAGATGTTGAAAGAAATGCCACTTATGAAATATTTAGGGTAGATGTTTAGATATAGCAGATGTAGGTAATGTTTTCAGTTATGCAAGACTGTTTCCCTTAAAATTCACTTGTATTAAAAACAAACTGAAGGAGAGAACTATACGGAATGCCTCTGATTTCTATTTTCCTTTTTTTGCAGAATTTTAAGCATACACCTTAATAGACAAAATCTGGCTTCCAGCTCCCTGGCTAAGACTACAAAGTCCGACAGTAGTGTAACAAATAGCCTTGTTTATTCTCCTGTCAGAAAGCCCTTCACATTTTGAGGTATAATCAACAGACTGATCAATTATTAACAGTATTTTTGTCTTGTCATTCTGTTTCTCCTAATATCTTTCATAATATTTATTCTTTAGACATACATCTTATTTGAATTTTGGCCACCTTAGTGATTATCTTCACCATCTGTAGCCCTCTGCTTTCTTGCTAAGTGGGACAATTTTCTGGCTGCTTGTGCAAAAGGACTGGAAACACTTTATATTCACATTTCCTTTAATTTCTATGTATCACCATCAAGTATTTTATGAGTGCTCTGAGACAACTCTCAACATTTAAAGAATCCCAGCTATTCAATGTCTTCTCTCCAGCTTGCTTAGCAATATAACCTTTCATTTTCTTTTCGTTAACTGGAGTCCTGAAAAAGACTGTTAATTTACCAGGGAAGCCTCTGTTAAAGCTGGCATTCAATCCCACATTTCTCTTGGACATCTTCTGGATACCAATGTCTTTGAAACAGTTACAAAATAATGACAGCAAGGCATTTGCTTTTGCTAGTTGCTGATTTTTACCCAAAAGCTTTTCCGAGAAACCTAGTAGCACAGGGTCTCATTTTTCTCTGGCATACTGTAATGGATAATGTTCTAATGCATTTCTTCCCACAGTTTTTCCCCGTTGTATTGCATTTTGCCTTTGTTGTATAGGCACAGCTGAGCCTGAGTTACTATTGGCTTTGCTTCAGCTTTCTTTGAGATTATTCTCACGTGGCTTGGTTTAATTATTTTCTGATTTTCATTTTGTCTTCGAACTACTAGCTCAAGTTATCTAATTTTCCCTAGCTTTTTTACCTGAAAATCAGATAAAAAAGCTCAAGATTTTCAAAACTGTATATGGAATTATACAGTTATATTATTAAAAAAAAACCAGCCCTTCAGCCAACCAAACAAAAGAAAATCCCCTAACCAGTAATTGTTCTTTCTCATATTCTATTTAGTTTTGAAATGTAGTGTTTTGTCATTGTTTTTGTTTTGTGTTTTGATGGGGTTTTTTTTTGATTGGTTTTTAACATGGAATTTGGAGCTTCCCTGTATGTAGACATATCTCATTTGGTGCAATATCACATTACTTTGTTCACTAAATCTGTAAGTATGGCCCTATGTAGATTTCCTGTTAAGCCATTTTTTAATATCTCCTTATATTTTGCTTTTTCTGGTCTTTCTTGAAGGGTATCAGATTATTAATTTTAAGAAATAGACTATTAGGTAATAACATGGTCCAGTGTATTGTACCTGGCTAGGAATCAAGTTCTTTATTCCTGATTCCAGTAGTGCCTTATCACAGTAAAATAAGAAACTACACAAACCTCCCCACTTTTAGAATCAAGTTGTTATAATTTTTGCTTGTCCCTAATCTTCGAACTACTGACCCAAGTTTTAGAACAAAAGTTTTTGGCAGTAGCATAGAGAAGTTTGCCTAAACACATCTGATTCATATACTGCTACACAATAGCAATGAAAAAAGAAAATTTTCCCCAAAAGCTAACACCAATCATCATATCCTGACAGAAACCAGAGGAAAGACTCAGAGGGTCTGGTCCCAAGAATGCAGGATCTCCACCCCTTCTTTAAAGCCTTAGTCATGACATCCCCTTGTCCCAGTGAACAGCAAGAGCATTTCAAAGGCCACTTGTCTACCAGAACACTTGAAGTCATGATGCAAACCATGGAACCTAAGCACATACCTGAACTGAATCCAAAGGAGAGTCCATCAAACAAAACAAATAGATATACGTAAAAATGGCACCTCATGTAGGGCAGCAAACAAAGCCATAACTTGTGATAGCAGCAGGTAGGAAAATAGAGGTATCAGCAGGGAGTTGGGAGGAACCTTCTGGAGGTACAGTGAAAAATCACCTGTCTATGAAAATTACAGTGAAACAGCATGCTTCTGAATTTCAGCAAGATTTTTATGCAGATGGGGATTTACTTTTTCTGCACCTGCTGTCAGTACACATTAGACCATAAACATCAGCAAACATTGATTAAGCATATTGCCCAAATGAAACATTAGGCAAAGAAGGAAAGAAGCATCCCAGAAACTTAATCATCAAAGACAAATTACTCATCCCGCAGCAATTTTAGGCAGAGTCATTGCTGCTTATCAGACTCAACTGTGTTGAAAGTTTTGTAGATTTCTTCTTAGTAGATGTAACACAACTTTTTTATTTGGCAACTCCCAGGGATCAGCCATCATCAACCCCCAAAAACTATGGAGATCAGATTACTGGTCAGCTGCTTGAAAGGATAGTTCTTAAACTGCATCTCTCTGGAGAAAGTATGCCAAAAAAAAGCACTTCCCTGGTAGCAGAGACTGGAACCATGGCAGAGGAAAGACCAGCAGAAGGCCCTTTTGACCCTGGAATTACCAGGCTAAAATATGACTCCTCCACTTCTTACCCAAATGTTTGCTGCTTGGAAGTGTTTCAGGACAATACAAGCGTCAGGAATCCAACTGTCCCCTACACTCTTGTCTGGTTATTGAGCACAAACAGCCAGAGTCCAGTCAGCAGTATTTAAAGCTGTGTGGCAGAGAGAAAGGCATGAAATTTACAGATAAGTAGGAAAAAATCTGAGCAGACATACGATCTCTTTTTGCTGGTGGAATAGACTTACCCAAAACTAGAACTGTAGTATTCAGCGACCATTTTCTCTCCAGTATCATAAATGGTTCATGAATAATTGCAAGATGCATGGGTCAGTTTTGGCGTGATTTAATCCATGTTCCAGCTGTAATTGTCAACAGCACGAAGCACTACAGGTAAAGATTATCCATAACATATTGAAAGCTTGTTTCTGTGTGTTGACAACATATTGCAGGAGGGTTTTATTATGCAGACATGCTTAGTTACAGATGAACTTCAATAAATAATAAAAATGTTAACATATTGCTCCAATAAATAAAATATGTGTCATATGGGGCTTCATTGCTGAAAGCCTGTGTGACTCCAGAGAATCCTGAAGTTAATGGCATTTACAGGGATCAGACCTGTTCTGTTTCCTGAGGATGGAGATCCTGATTGCCCCTGAAGTGGTGCCCGCCCTAGCTGTTGTACTAGGTTTGTGTGGTAAGGTTTTGGTAGGGGATAGTTGGGGGGGCGGCAGGGGTGGCTTCTGTGAGAAGCTGCCAGAAGCTTCCCCCATGTCCGACAGAGCCAATGCTAGCCGGCTTCAAGACAGACCCGCTGCTGTCCAAGCCTAAGCCCATCAGCAAAGGTGGTAGCACCTCTGTGATATCAGATTTAAGAAGGGGAAAAAAATCTGTGCAATTGCAGCCAGAGAGAGGAGTGAGAATATGTGAGAGAAACAACTCTGCAGACACCAAGGTCAGTGAAGAAGGCATGGGGAAAGTGCTCCAGCTGCCAGAGCAGACGTTACCCTACATCTCATAGTGAAGACCATGGTGAGGCAGGCTGTCTCCCTGCAGCCCATGGAGGGCGATGGTGGAGCTAATATCCACCTGCAGCCTGTGGAGGACCCCACGCTGGTGAACGTCGATGTGCCCGAAGGATGCTGTGAACCCATAGGAAACCTGTGCTGGAGCAGGCTCCTCACAGGACCTGTGACCCTGGGAAGAGAGGAGGCCACGCTGGAGCAGGTTTGCTGGCAGGATTTGTGACCCTGTGGGGCGCCCACGCTGGAGCAGTCTGTTTCTGAAGGAGTGCGCCCTGTGGAAAGGACCCACGTTGGAGCAGTTCATGAAGCACTGCAGCCCATGGGAAGAATCCACACTGGGGAAGTTTGTGGACGACTGTCTCCCATGGGAGGGACCCCACACTGGATCAGGGGAGGAGTGTGAGGAGTCATCCCCCTGAGGAGGAAGGAATGGCAGAGACAATGTGTGATGAACTGACCACAACCCCCATTCCCCATCCCCCTGCGCCACTGAGGGGAGGAGGCAGAGAAAACTGGGAGTGAAATTGAGCCTGGGAGGAAGGGAGGGGTGGGGGGAAGGTGTTTTAAAGTTTGGTTTTATTCCTCATTACCCTACTCTGATTTGATTGGTAATAAATTAAACTAATTTCCCCAAGTCAAGTCTGTTTTGCCTGTGACAGTAACTGGTGAGTGATCTCTCCCTGTCCTTGTCTCTACCCACGAGCCTTTCATTATATTTTCTCTCCCCTGTCCAGCTGAGGAGGGGAGTGATAGAGCAGTTGTGATGGGTACCTGGTGTCCAGCCAGGCCAACTAACCACAGCTGTATGTCACAGCCAGGAAGTTTAGTTGAATCCAAACTCTCTCCTCTGCGATGACAGATGCTCTGAGTATCATACTACAGCCTGCTAACTATGTGCAATTATTGTGATGCTTAATGAGTATGGGCAGATAAACTAGCCATCCACATCTGTGTATGCCTGACTTACAAGTGATCACTGACTTCTCTTCAGGCTGAGCTTTAACGAATCTTCACAAGTAATTCCAATATAGTTTTCATCCATCTCAGTTAATCCATAACAAAGCAGTAATAATGCGGGAAGTTCTTTAAACTCTCCAGAGCAAATTCCTCCTAGCCCACATATAAATTCTGGAGAATGTTTAACCTTAAAAGACAACAAGAAAGTTTTGGGAAGGTAAATTGCCAATGCGGGGAGTTCACAGTAAAATGGGAAGAAAAAAGTAAGTTACATTTTGACTGTTAAACCTTATTATGTATTGATGAAGTGTGTAACTTTAAAATCACATTTGCAAACCCTGCAAAGCTGAGTAATGTACTATGGGTCTTCGTAAAGTGAAAGACAGCGTCTTAGCTGAGCATTTCAATTTGCAATATTTTAATGTCTTTTCACACTACATACTGAATACGAAGCTTACCTATCACCAGTGTTTCAGTTCTGTCTTCTCATAAGCGGACACATTTTGTACACCAATCACTTTCATACCCAGCTTTGTTTGCAGAAAGCAGGAAGAGAAGTATTATTTAGCATAGTAATTATCCATTTAGCCAGGCTGTTTTTCTCTTGAAAATGGGATCTCAAGCACTTACTGCAATTCAGATACTAGAGTACGTCACACCTGAGCACCTGGCCTTACTAGACTTATTCAGGCTAAATGCCGTTTGATAAGCTTTAGAGGAAAATGAATTGTATACACTGAAATTGATTTTATTTTAATTCACCTAACTCATAACTAAGAATATATTCTGCTTTTCTTTTTGTATTGTGAGAGCTCTGACAGGCAATATTGTGAGGTTCCAGTAACTGAATATTATTAAGGAGAACACATCACCTCTGTGTTCAAATGACAGGCATTCATTTCAATGGTCATAACAATATCACGTGGTCCCATGCTTAGGAACTTGGCCATCAACTTATTTAAAAACAAAATAAATTGTATTTCTTTTGCTTGAGGTTTTTTTGTTCTGTTTTTCTGTCAACATGAATTGGTAGTACTTATTTAATTCCAAAGCAGGGATAAAATAAATATTGAAGTTCTAGTATCCAGGAGCAAGGAGATACAGTCCAGCCAATGGTAACTTCTGAAAAAGTGTATTTTGAAGTAAAAAAGCTAAGACATTTTTAAGAACTATTGATCTCCTCCTTAAATAGCCAGGGGGAAGTTCAGATGTATATACTACAGGACCAGCTATTCCAAGCAATTCCAGCACTCAAAAAGCCTCACCAGCCCTGAGGGGACCCTGCTAGCTTTGACGGTAGTTGGAAACTCATCACTGCCTGAGACAGCTGATCAATTCTCATAGCAAGAGAATTTTTAGATAAAGGCAGGACCGATTTCCTAAGTGCTGTTGCACACCTGGTTTTAAATAATAACCCTTGTGACAAGGACTGTAACTTTTGTGTTCCAGAGAGCACCAAGGATGCCCCTGGGCTCAGCAAGGAAGGAAGGAAGGGAATATATGCAACCCTCAGCTCCAGCGATATCACCGAGCATAGAGGATACTCTGAACACAGAAATGACTCTAACTTATTCAAAATTATACACTGCCTATACCCCCTGAGAAGAAACTACTCCTTTTACTCATCCACAGAGCAAACTTGTCAAGTTCTTGCAAATTGAGAAGGAGAAGCACAACAGGCTTTTGAAGCATTACTGTCTCCCAGGCAGCCCTATATTTCACGCGTTCACAGTGCAATACCCTGGCTCCTTTCTTCCTTGCTGCAAGATCTGTGACCAAGGACTGGCAGGAAAGCTGCTGTGCTTCAGTGACGGAAAAAAAGCAGGTGGGAGGCCCTTGTGTCACCTAGTTCCCTAGCACTGGGAGAATGCGATAGAGGGAATAGTGATATGGAAAAGGCACTTTTGAGCTGTGCTGGTTTTGGCTGGGATAGAGTTAAAATTTTCTTCATAGTAGCTAGTATGGGGCTACGTTTTGGATTTGTGCTGAAAATAGTGTTGAAAATGTAGGGATGTTTTCTTTATTGCTGACCAGTGCTTACAGCATCAAGACCTTTTCTGCTCTTCACACCAGCCCACCGGCAAGGAGACTGGGGGTGCACAAGAAGCTGGGAGGAGACACAGCCGGGACAGCTGACCCCAACTGACCACAGGGATATTCCATACCATATGGCATCATGCTCAGCAATATAAAGCTGGGGGAAGAAGAAAGAAAGGGAGGACATCTCGCATTTGTCTCCCCAAGTAACCATCACGTGTGATGGAGCCCTGCTTTCCTGCAGATAGCTGAACTGATGGGAAGCAGTGAATGAATTCCTTGTTTTGTTTTGCTTGTGCACACAGCTTTTACTTTACCTATTAAACTGTCTTTATCTCAACCCCTGAGTTTTCTCACTTTTACCCTTCTGTTTCTCTCCCACATCCCACTGTGGGGGACATGAGCAACTGGCTGCATGGGGCTTAGCTGCCAGCTGGGTTAAACCACAACAGAGCCCAAGTTCACATTTCTATTGGTAATTCGTTAGTCCCTACACAAAGATCACAGCTTAAAATAGCTGAAGCCAGTGAATTCTATGTACTTCAATGTTTTGTGATGTTTTACTGTTATAAAATAAGAAAAATATAAGAGAAGTATTAGCTGAAAAATGCAGTGCAAGTGGACACAAAAAGAAGCTAGAGGAAACGGGAAGGAAGGAGAGAAATCAAAGCTGCTTACAGGCACTTGCACTTTTTAAATCCAGCTCTGCAAAGGGGGAAGGGAAAGGAGGTTTAGGCCAGGAGATATAAATCCAAGTAAGAACAGGAAAGAAGGTTTAACGAGGAGAGATGAGAGAGAGCAGGCAAACCGCAACAGCCCTAAAAGGAGCCATTGCTAACAAAGGGACAGAGGAGAGATGTACGCTGCAGCTGATTTAGGAGAGGTCAGCCCTAACAGCTGGGGACTAAGCTGACTGTTTCCTAAACTAAGTCACTAGTGCAGCTAGGAAAGATCTTGTCATTAAATCTTATGTATACCTATCTTTAAATGCTTTTCTTTTGCAACTGTGTTAGCAAACCCGTACAACAGCAGCCCAGGGAAAATAATACAGGTGTCAGTGCATCAGACTGTAATCCCAAGGAAGATTACGGTCTCTCTGGCACCGTGACAGATTGAATTGGTTAAGTCACATTGTCAGTGTCCCTTAAAGCAGCTACACATGACCACAGGTGTGCTCATGCCTACAGGAATAACATCTTGTTCCTGACCTAAGATTCCCCAGCTTCATCCCTCTGAGCTTCCTGATCCCTACTGTAGAACTGGGGCACGGAGACTGAAAATCCTGGGGCCTGAGGCTTCCCCTGACATTCCAGAGTAGCAAGACTCACCTTTGCAGGGTAACATGCTGTTGGTTCCTCTACAAGCTGAAGACAGTGAATTCACACAAAGAGGTGCTGATCTCTCTTCTCCAGTCCTGAAAATCCCTGAAAGACAGAAAGAACATGACCATGACCACAGTCAGATGTAACCACCGTGACATATGTAATATGCTGCATGTTTGGAGTCCCATCTCGCAGCAACATTTCTGGTGTCAACAATCGAATAGGGGGACAAAAGAATCACTTGGCCCTCCACCCTCCAGAGTATCCAACCTGGTACAGTTTACACAAGAAGATCTAAACCTATTTTCTTGGGCCTGCTCACACAAGCAGCAAAAAGGAAGTAACACAACTGCCCAGCAAGCTCGGTATGCCACACGCTAATTGACTTAAGAAAGGAAAGCCTTTTCTATTAATATCTCATCCTGGAAAGTCATAGGTTGTACATGATGCATAATAGCTTGGAGCAGACGTAATTGCAAGAAGTGCTTGGTATGGAGGGACAGAGAGGCAGACGGGATAACTTACCAGCTCTGCTGCGCTCCTGCCAAAATACAGTATAAACATGACTGGCTTGAGACTGAAAGCAGGCAGAATGGAAATGGAGTCAAAGGCCCAAAGAGAAGGCTATGGCAGAGCTCAGCCTTGCTGTGGCCTGGGGATGACAGGAATGCTCAGGGGTAGGAAATGTAGAAAACAGACATATGTTATTATGTAAAAATATATTCTCTTAAACTTTCCACACCACTGCATTCCTCTGAGGTCTCATCTACCTCAAACACTGGATCTCTTGAGTCTAGAGAGACTAGAGAAACTCCCTATGTTGAGACCTGTGGGACACATGCAAGAATGGCCAGCCACAGCTCCTTCTGGCACAGCAGCAGATCCAGTGGGTTGTGGAAGCCTTTGATGCTTCATGTGCAAACATGGGCTGGTGCCATTCAAAACCCAGAAATTTCCATGGAGCCACCAAGAGTAAGACTGATGCAAACAGCAACTGTGCACTTATTTGTGCTGGACCACGGCAAAATGGTTTGGTATAAACCTCCCTAGCCACTTATTCAAAGCACTACAGTTCCTCCGTTTTGTGCTGTTTGCTCAGTATTTGCAAATTTGTGTATCCACACTATTAGGAAAGAAAGATTTTTGTTGCTGTTGAACAACCAGTTTGGAGGCTTTTCACTTCTCCTGTAGCCAAGCATTTCTATAAAGCAATACCTACTGTCCTCTACTTTAAAAGTCCTACACAGACATAAGAGCTTATATAAAAAAATCTCCTGTACAGAATTACCGTGACCTCTTCTTTGCACCCCCTTCTCTCTGACACAGGAAGGCTCTAGCACTGAAGTAGCTAATGCCATAAACACACGCACTTTTCATAGTGCATGTGAAGAACTTGGAAAGATATGTGATTCCCTTATACAAAGTTTGTTTTGCACATCACTTCCCCCAAGGCATGAACCTCCACAGCAGCTTCATATCCAGTGTTCTGTGTAACATTAATGAAAGCTTGTGAAGCTCGTTAGGCAAATGCAGCATAGCCCAGGAGGCTGTGGCACTCTGCCAGCGCTGCCCTACCCCCCAAACCGTGATAAGCAACTTAAAGGGTTATGCTAAGTGTATTTCCAAAATAAAGCACCTCACTTCAAAGAAGCTGCTTTCCCCTCTTCCCCACTGGCCCCATCCATTTCCTAAGAACAAGAAAAAGCTGGCTGAAAAGTAGGCTGTGAGGTGTTTGGATGCAGTTACAATGTACCTTACATAGGAGACACGCACTGTACTCTTTCACCCAGCATCTCTTTCAGTGCCGTCTTTAAATTTTTAACAAAAACCATGTTGAAGGTACGTGCTTCCCCTTTCTGAATGTAAAATGTCTTTATCATTTTGTAATGGATGGAGATAGAATATGGATGCACATCTGCTACTTGTCCAAAAAATAGACTGGCATGAAGATGTTAAATATTATTCCTGCCTGGAGAGACCAGAGAAGGCACAAAAGCTCTCTTTCCCTGTAGTGTTGGTCGCCCTGAAATGACCCTCTGAGGACCTCTTTTCCTAAACACACAGGGACCGAACATGGTCCCGTACTTTGTGGCATCTTTTGAACCGTGGCAAAATGAGGATAAAACATTTTGAATAATGGCATTTTATGTACACTTTACCCAGGTGTAATTGATTGCTGAAAGGGCAGGTTGATTAGTACGATTCTCAGTAATTTTAATCAGGTGAAATTACAGAGGCATGAACATGAATCAGCACCATATGCTGATAAGTTTTTGTTATTTCATTAGGACCCAGATGTTTCTGCCTCTGCATAATATCTATTATAAGACTGTTTTAGCATTCTTTTTTGAGATAAATACAAATTTTTATTTTCAGGGGGATATAGGAGAGCTCTAGTTATAACATTAATTTATTCTTCCAACTGTGTAAAGCTTTTAACTGATAAAAATTTGGAACAGCCAATCCAAGTTTCAGTGATCTCATTTTGGGAGCAACAAAAATGCAAAAGCATCCTCTCATTGAACCTGTAGGTTTGCTGTGATCCCTGCAAAAGATGGGACTGACATACAGGCTGGACTGCAAACAAAACTGGTGAGAAAAGTCACCTACCTCCACAAACACCATTTTAGCCTAATTAAATTGAAAGTGAATGCACAAGCACAAAATTTTCCAGCCTGCAGGAGGAGCTACTGATACGAACCAGTTTTTTAAACTGATGTGATGTACGCACACATACATCTGCAGGTACTGAAGTATCTCTAGTTGTGCATCAACACTTAAACTCACATAATCTCATTGTAGACCAAGCTCTGGGCTACTCAGAGATTTCCATGCAAACAGAACAGTTGGCTAAAAATTTGGTTTGCTCAGTTTGCAGATTAGTTCTTTTTTTTTCCTTAGGAACTCAGTTTGGTTATCTTTCTGATTCAAGTTCATACTTATGGACTGTTGCAAAACTTGGTTAACTCTCTGTTATGATAAATTTCACCAGTTTTTTTTTCATTGGCTGTTTGTATCAAATAGTAGTAGCAGCAACACCCTCCCCATCTCAGCCTTCATGCTCTTTGCCAACAAACCCTTTCCCTTCATTTTCTTCTGTACCCAGCCTTGTTTTCCTCCTTTTTTTGTACTCTTCTCTGAGAATTTAACTAATTCTCACATTTAAAAAAGACCCCAATAATCCATCCTACCATTCTGTATCCTTATAGCTCTTCTGATTCTATCTTTTTGGACTGCAAGCTCAGTGAGATGCTTATCATATTTGTTTAGGAACCATCATTCTATGACTTGGTGCTACAAATACCACAACGATAGTACGTTTTTGCTGGAGCTAAGACCGAAGTTGGGTCCTGTGTCCCTTGGATCCTGACTAATAAAATACTCAAACATGCACAAAGCCATTTAGAGTAGAGTGGCACTCAGAACAATTTAAGTACCTTAGACCTGACTATCCATGGCTAATTACCGGGATGGGATTTAAAGTGTGCAGATGTAAATTGAGTGTACAAAAACCCATTTGGAGTTCACTGTTCACTGGTTTGGATAAACACAACATTAAAAATCAAATAAATCCCTAAGCACCATAAATCAAAAGTACTGTGCCTAATGTGACAGACAAAAGGACTGTAGTACTCTTTCCGGCATTTTTGTAAAATGTATCTAGAGGAATCAGATTTCATGATGTCTAGAAACATATTTTTAAGACCTCACACTTTCTTGTTTGAAAACTTTTTCTCCTTTCCTATACCCAAACTTATGTTGCTATGGAGCAAGGTGGGAAATAATCCTTTCATGCAATACAGTTTTACTTGGGCTATTTTAAACACAGTAACTGACAACTACCAGTACCATAAACTCAAAGTATATAACCACTAGCTGGTGATGAGAACTGAGTACTTGCTTTAACTCAGTGTTATTGGATATGGAAAGCAAAGATAATTTCAAAACTATGGTGGGAAGAGAATGGAATTATACCTTTAGTGGTTTGAAGTGTGACTGATGACAAGTAAGTACTTTGTATCAGAAAATTTCACCACTCTTCCCAAAAATTTAAATGAAGCCCTGACTGGGGACAACAGGTGAATTTAAAGACAGAAGCATAGAGCATGGTTTGAGTGAGCTGAGGGGGGCAGTAACCTTGCAGCAGCGAATAAGGCATACTTTTCTTAATTCTCTACTACAGGCTTCAATTAAATCTGACATTAAACTTTATTCAAAAGCTGAATCTGACTGATAAAGATATTTTTATTAGATCTTTTCATCATGATTTCAAAAGGCACTTGATGTATCTGTCATATATATGAACTAAATTACATGTTCTGCACAGCAGATTTACCAGTAAATAAGCATTTTAAGCCCAGTCAATCAACCTTAAGACAGAATGGCACATTTTCAGGAACTGTTGATGAAACTACTAAAACCCAAGCAATTATGGTTTAACACAGAAGTTATCTAGCAGAAAACCAAGGAAATTCCATAATTATGGCTGTTTGTTCAAAATTATTTTGTCTTCTAAGGCATACATACTCTTTAATTATCCAATCTCACACTGTGTTCCCCACTAGCAATCTTAATTCTGACTTTTCTGAGTATGAGTTTTCAACACCAATAACAATCTCTTAATAAGTTTGTGATGTAAATATATAAAACACAGGTATAGCTTGCACAACAGAAAATAACACTGGTTAAATAAATAACCTAAACCATAGTGTGCTTTCAGATTCTAAATGACAACATATTGACTGCTTGTGTTTAAAAACCCATGGGTGGGGAGATTGAAAGGGTTTATAAAGATGGCTTGTGCCTTTTCACCACCATCCTTAGTCAAATAACTCCAGCTGCAGTATTACTGAGGTTATGGCATGTACACATCTCTGTGTAAATAACTGAATAAATATAGGAAAGGTCTTTCTTGATCCTCCTATCTTTCCATTAAAAAAAATCGTTTGGTGCCATTAATCATTTAATCTGGTTACCCAAAATGAGGTCTTAAGCCTTTTCAATGCTTTGCTGCCAGAAAAGATACCTAAATACGTGGTTGGGCACATAGATAGCAGTCTGACAACTCTAAAATACCAACATGTCTTCAGCTTCAAAGGACAGCTGGAAAATTTGGGTTATTTTCTACTGAAATCCAGCATCTAAAAAGGAAAACTTTCATATAATTGATCAAAATCCCTTAATATGAAATCTAAAAAAAGCAAACATGTTACTACCTTTTGTACTTATGCATACATCAAATGTTTGATCCTAAAAATATTTAATTTGATTAACAGGAGTAGGCCCTTCACATCATCTAGTATCTTCCTCAGATGAATCATGTTATTCACCTTATTTAATTTTCAGCTTCTTCAGGATCAGTCCCAACATGTCACTTTTCACCCTACCTTACTGTAGCTCTGTTGAAAACCATGGAGACACATTTCATTTTCCCACTGTTTTCACGAGTATTTACCCTATCTCTGTATCCTGGGGTTCAAAAATACCTCAAGAGGTTTTCAATCAGAAAAACGTATTGTTATAGGCTTGACTTCTTTACCTTTTTTTCATTGACATCACACAGGAAAATAAACATGTTCTATGCTGAAACTAATCAAATTCAGCAATCTTTTGACAGTAGTGCTCTAGCTTCTTCTTTCACTGCTTCATCAATCACAAATAAATCATGATGGCTGGTGAGGCACTGGAGGATTGACATGGCAGTGTGTCAATACCTGTAACTG
This sequence comes from Stercorarius parasiticus, assembly GCA_013396915.1. Classification (NCBI taxonomy): domain Eukaryota; kingdom Metazoa; phylum Chordata; class Aves; order Charadriiformes; family Stercorariidae; genus Stercorarius; species Stercorarius parasiticus. The sequence continues at coordinate 219,170 of VWZL01004175.1, forward strand.
AAGTATTGTTGTTGCCTGGTAAGTTATTAGCAGAGGGGATTGTTGACTGAGCAGCAATTCCCCAGAAGTCTGGAGTCATTAGGACACATTACTTTCAAAGTCCGTTGGTCTCGGAAGACTATAACAACAGTTTAAACTTAGCAAGGGTATAACATTTGGGCTGGGCTATCCATATCGAGGTCCAGGTCCAGACCATATTCATCGATAGGCATGGAGCCTTCGTCTGTTTCTCAGCGTGCAGCTGGGGAACCATCACCAAATAGACAAGTTACTAATGCAGTTCCCCAGGGAACCTATAGCCCTAGGACAGGTCACATTTTTTAATCAATGACTTGGAAAAAAACAAAGTCATTACAGATAACATTTCCAATGGTCACAAAGACTGATGGAAGGCCAAATAAGAGAATAGGTCCTTAATCCCATGTAATTTTAATGCCTGGAAGCTAGGCACAGACAGCACATTTAATAAAGCTAAATGTGAAGTCACACAGTGTCCAAGTGATGATTGATGACTGATGTCCTCTGTGACCATTGGCACCCCAACGTGGTTACTTGGCATCATTTTTGGGTTGCAGACAACAGACAGTGTTGAGCCATATGCATTAATACAGTTATGGAAGGTGTAACTGACAGAAGACAGGTTTTCTAAGTCCTGTAGATTCAGTGAATGAAAAGGGTTTATGCAGAAGTGGAATACAAGGCCACTCAGCTAGAAAGAGCTCAAGCAGTGATTTATTTGGGGGCAGTCATTAACAGGTCACACTAAGGTCATGCTGGGAGACATCAGTGCCTGGCCAGTCAATTGGAATGTGAAATGATCAGTTATTCAAAGCAAGGCTGATTGTGTATAGTTTCCCTATAGTTTTCATTTCCTTAATCTGTAGATGTTGGGAATGTACAAAATGAGAGTCCCCTGTCATGTGATCAGATCACACTGTTTGCTGGACACAAAGTAGGGGAGAACAATTTGGCCTTAGATTAAGCAGAGATTGTGTGGCTGCCCTGTTTCCAATACCTGTAATTGAATCATCTGTCAGGGATTTCACAAATGAATACTTGAATTTGCTCTCACTTTAGCATGGCTGAAGCTAAGGGCATTTCCATGGTATCTGCTGAATACTCACCGAATACTCTCAGACATTCAATTTCTCGGGCCGTGATGACACATGCTTTGCAGAACCCAATACCATAAAACACGGCTCCAGCATTTCCATCTCGGGTTATGAGTTGATTCAAGACTCAGCAATGCAAGGAAATGCATTTTCACATTTTACAAGGGATGCGTATAAGAAGAAAAATCTTTTGGTGACATTCACCAATTAATTGAGCATTTGCTTGCAGTATAGTAATAGTCAATACTCCTGCTCTTCCTGGGAAGTGTGTAATAGTATACCTCTAAAACCAAAGAATATAGGTGTGCAGTATCTAGAGAAATATGATTCAGGTACCAATAATTGAGCGAGAATTCCAAGAGACAATGAGAAGCATTAAATATCAGAAAACTTGGCCTAATTTGATAGATTGCAATGTGCCAAACCATTTTAACTAAACACAGAGAAGGCTCATGGGCAACTTGATTGTACTATGTAAGTACTCGCATGCACCACAGCAACAGGATAATAGAGAGCTTGTCAGTCCATCAGACAAATATATGACATGACCAAATAGCTGGAAGTTGAGGTGAGGTAGCTCAAATGTAATAAAATGTTACTATTGTTTTAAATGAGGAATTATTAATTAAGGAATGATCACAAAGATTGTGTTATGATATGACCTTTCACCAACAACTTTCAATTAAATCTTCAATGTTTTTCTGGGTGAGGCATTTTAGTTAAACAAGAACTTGTTTATTTAGTCATACAGCCTGTGCTGTAGATCCAAAGCTAAATAACCACAGATTGATCCATTCTAGCTTGATAAGCTAAGCCTCTATAACATAAACATTTCTTTAGTGGAGGAAAACAGAAAAAAGTATTTTTTTTTTCTCTGTGGAAAATACAAATTCCAAATCTTATAACACATCACTAAAAAGTAACCATATTTCTGCTGCTGAATCTTAATGCGTGTTGGAAAATATGATTTGCAGATCTTTTAAATTTAGATGGGCGTTATGTTTGTTTGCTTGTTTTTCCCTGAATTAAAATGTTTCTGTTCCTGCAGAGTAGCTTGGGCTTTGCTAAGAAAACTGTCATTTCTCCTTATCAGAAAACACAACTCCATTGTGGAAAACCCTACTCTGTATCCATTCCATCAGGCTTTGTTTCTCTGCTCCACTACCTTGATTTTAATGAAACCTGTCCTTGTGCTTCTGCTCACTTTGAATTAGCTATTCTTCACCCAGTCAGATTGATTGACTCTTTTATCTCATGACTGCCCAAGTATGGAACAAACTTCTTTCACAACCATCTATACCACTCTATACCACTAACAAATTGGTTTCTGTTTTATTTCCATTTATTCTTGTAAACAATGAAGCACAAGAGACTAAATACTTCAAACTTTACCCTTATTTTACTTAAGAAAACTCTGCCAAATTCCATGGTTGTTCCCTCATAGTCAAGACCTCACTGTTTAATTTTACTGCTTCAACTTCTTATACAAAGCAGGGTCCTCTTTGGGTTAAGTTGATAAAACGTATTGGGGGACTATTCTACTCGGGGGTTTTCTTTGCTGTGTGCTACTCTTGGGGGGAAAATGCTCTGTAATCATTAAATTACATGAAGTGTACTATTCAATTTTGCTTAACTTAAGCAATTTCACAATATTTTTTGTGGATTATTTAGAAATCTATTGAAATATTAAGACCATATGCTGCATTGAAATATTTTGCAACAAATGACACGGTTTGATTTTTAGTAATTACACAATTGGAGTATTGTTAGGGTATTAAGTATTACCTCCACGTTTTATATTTCGTATCATGAATGGATAAACTATGATTCATAAACGTTAATCAACATTTAAGAATGAGGACCAGGACGTGTAAATTCACCTCTCACAACTAGAGTTAGTAGAATCGATTTTCTAGTTCTTCTGTCTTTGGTTACTTCAGTTACTGAAATCAGAACTGTAGCATTTTTCACATCTCTTCATCAAGATGTGGTTTATATCCAATAACTCTCTGGAGGCACAAGACTGGAGGGAACCTCAAGATGTCATTAAGTCTATTATTGCTTTGCTCCAGAAAGAACAATTATGCCAGTGTCATTTCTGACAGATATTTCACAAGTTGGTTCTTAAGAACTTTAAAAGATGGAGATTCCACCAATTCTCTAGGCAATTTGTTCCAGTGCTTCACTCTCCTACCAATTAAACTGCAGTTTATACCCATTATTTCTAGGCATAGAACATGAAGAATGGATTATTCCCTCTCTTTGAAACCACCTTTTATGTATTAGATGATTGTTTTGTTCCTGCAGTCCTCTCCTTTCCAGGTTAAATAACCCAATTTGTTCAATCGTTTTTCATAGGTCACATTTTTTGACTCCTGAACATTCTCATTTTTCTCTATTGAATTCTCTCCAACTGGTCCACATATAGTTGGAAAATTGCTGTGAGTGAAGCCTTTAAATGGTGGATCAATACGAAGAACTCCTTCATGTCTTGCAGGCTACACTTGAGGTTATAAATTCTGTTTGATCCCAAAGAGCTTTGGACTTTTTTTCATCAATATGACATTGTTGAATCATGTTGTGCTAGTCCACTGTATGGTCAGCTTTCACCCCTACGTCCTTTCCTGCAGAACTGCTCTTTAAATTACTTTTATCCATCCTGTTCACAAAATAGACAACTCCTGCCTAATGTATGTGTCCCCACATTGTTTTGAGATCATACCTCCAATTTGTCAAGATCACTTTAAATTGTTATACCATTCTCAGTATATTCATCCCCAGCTTGGCTCCATCTGCAAATTTAATAACCATACTCTGTACTCCATCACCCAGTTATTAATGAAACTATTGAACAGCATATGGATTAGAAACATATGCTACTTTATGAATCCTTCTATTTTGACAGTGACCCATTGATAAATACTCTTTTAGTATTGTTTTCAAACCAGTTCTGGATCTAGATTCACACAAGTCATGGTGTTTCTTTAGCTAGCATATAACATTGTCATTGGAGAATGCCAAAAGTCTCTCAAAAATCAAGGTACAGTGTGTGTGTATGCTGTTGGTCCACAAAGACTGTTTTCCCATCACTGACGGAAATTCAACTAGTAGTTTACTGAAAATATAACATAATTGGTGCAAAAAAAATTGCAAAGTCTGACTGGGTGAAATCTTTGATCTTTGCAATAGATTGTTATTCCCAAATGGCGATTCCCTTCCCACAGCGGAGTTGCCTACCCTCACAATTTGTTTTTGTTTTCTCTGGACTTCACTTGGCTGCCTCTATGAGTAGCAGAGATGTTTGAGCTGCAAAGGCTTTAACTTCTGTTAAATGAAAAAAATATAGCAAATTGGGAAAGAAAAGAAAAATAGATAGCAAACAATATACAGTAGAAGTTTTAAAATGTAAAAAGCTGATAAGAGAAGCTAAAGATGACAGAGTACTCACAACTGAGTCCAAAAAAAAATTGCCTTTGAAGTCTGTTTTGAACAAGTGCAATTCTAACAAGGGTACAGGCTCATTGCTCAGCAGAGATGGTAGATTTATTCGCAATACTCCAGAAGTAAAAATGTTTATGAAACATTTCCATGCTGTATTAGAAACGAAGAGAGAACACAGAAGGATGGTTCTTGCATGATGAAATACTTTCTCGGCCATTCATGGCAAAGGACATTAGACAGCTACTGTATGTAATAATTTTTAAATGAACAGGCTGGAAAAACTTGCGTCTAATTTCTAAAAGCACCATTCGAGGAATTCTCAGGCTCACTTATCTTAACACATTAAATTGTGGGCTACCTAGGAAATTCCAGAAGATTGAAAGAATGATAATGTTGAACCAAGTGTCCAAGGGGGCAAGTGGGATGAGCAGGATAAATGTAGGAGGGGAAGATCTACTAGAGAGGCAACATATGGTTTTAATAGATAAAATTTCATAGTGTAACAGATTTGCAACAGATTTATCAAAATTACTTCAAAAATATAGAAAAATTTGAATTTTTGCCCAGTTAAAACAGATGGCAGGCACTGCAGTGTTTCCAGACACCAGCTTCAAGTTTTGAAGGAGGCTCAAAATGAGGTAAAACAAAAAAGTAATTGAGCTGTCTGACATATTCTCTAGTAAACAATTATTCATACCAAACAACTTGTCACAGCTCCATCAGTTATATGAGGTGCAGACCAGGATTAGTCAGGATGTAATTGGCAGCAGTTACAATACATTAGCAAATTAGGGAAAATGCATATCCTCCTGCTGATCTGTGTTTGGTAACGTATTGCATTCTTGTGTTTATGCTTTTGTGAATACTATCATCCAGCAGCTGCCTTCAAGACAATGTGCTCCACATAAGCGTTAATTTTGTATTATCATCAGACTTGTGCTCCTACCTGTACTGAGATATGTAAATTTAAAATTTCTTTATAATTGTCAGAAAAGCTTGATTTAATCAATGCCCAACTGGTTTACATGACAAGAGCTGATGGGGGGTCAGGGAGAAGGCCATTGTTCTATGAGAGTCCTATTGAAAAAGCTTCAAATCAAGAATACAGACATTAAAACTGACCATTCCTGAAACTTTGTTGATCAGCTTTGGTAGTCTAAGACACTCAGCTTGCTAGCCTTTGAGTTCAGCTGGAAATAGGACAGGAATACACACTAGGAGTTAAAGCAAAGCTCAAACCAAATTACTTTCAGAAGCAAAACCAAACAATTCAGGAATTGAAAGGTAACTATTGAGCATTTGGCCCAAAGGACTTAGATGATGGGTTTTGTGGATTTAGTGTGTGGCAGATATCTTTACTTGTCCTCAAAATTTTTATTTTTTATTTTATTTTACTTTTTAATCCATACATTATGTCTCTTGAAGCTTGCTGTTCCATCCCTCAAAGCCAATGTCACAAGCATCTAGCTTCTTACATTTTTATGAAAATGCATATTTGGAGGACCAGGGCAGAATACTGAGACTGCAATTCATCTCACCCCAGAAGCATTTCTAGGGCATGATTCATCTGCTCCTAAAGTAGGCATCTAAACTAGGTCAGATGAATCAAGACTTAAACCCCCTATTTCTCTCCCTTTTCTATAAACAGAAATAGATGGCCCACCAGATGTCAGTGACTTCATGGTGGATATCTAAAGGTAGGAGAAAAAAATCCTAAACTTCTGCTATCACAAAGCAGAAACAGCCTATGTGATTTGATTTTATCACCATTTCCTCACCTCTAACAACCTCACACATATGAGCACTGCATTAGTTTCCTAGTTCTGTTTGCAAGGACTTTTCTCACAATATCTCTTATTTTAAAGGTCTGAAGTTTGGGTCAGTATGCTCGGATCCATATAGCTTTCCCACATCCCAAAGCTTTAAGCACTTGTTTACTAACCACAGCAAGAATCTCTAGACACCTGCACAAATAGGTCTATTAGCTGCAAAGATTGCAGTTTTTAAGTCAAGGTGGATCAACATTTATGCATTTTGCAGCTTTCTGTACAAGATCAACTCTAATTCCTCTGTACTGACATCTAAACCATTTTTTTTGGCTCCATTCCATACCCTATTTTAAGTCTCATTGTCCTCACAGTCATAAATGAAGGACATAATACTTTGTTTCACTTGTAAATGTCAGGGGGTGCAGCATTATCACCTATGTTACCAGTAGCACTAATAACATTGCAGACTAGACTGCTCTGTCTTCATCAAAGGCTATGCATCAGTTGAGACACAGTGCTGATGATAACCTGAGTCAGCTATCAGTGAAAAGAGCTCTTTATTATGTAGGTCACTACCAGGGTTCATTTCAGCAAACATCTGCAAATTACACTTCACCAGGAAAAAATTTTTCTTCTTGTCAAAAAGCTTAAAAGCAGAGTGCAGAGATGACACTTGACTGTGTTTAGATCCTCATGCCTTAAGAACGCATGCAAGAAGCCCTTGGTATCTTGCTGAGTATTTGTATAGCCCCTCTCCTCCCACAATTTTAGTTTATATCTTAATTTATTTTTTCAGGCTGTTTCCAAGCCATGCTTCCACTCTACCTATTGAGAGGCGGCAAGAAAGATAACAGATGAAAACCTGCCGGACACATCATTAAAGCTGCATAAACATGTTGATATTTATGCCAGCAACAAAGAACACTACATAAGAAGTCCTAGGACTGAACTCCAAGCACAGATGTACTGGAAAGAAATTCCTGCCTTAATATTTAGCAGAATAAAAAACATCTGTCCTAGACAATCATATACAGGAAAACTGCAGGTTGGAGGGAAGAGTGCTCTGAGTGACCAGTTAGGTTCACCAGCCCTTCAAGTACAGGTTTTCCTTGTTGTTTGCACAGTATTAAATTTATCTGCAATTTTTAGATGAACTAAAACAAAAAAAATTAGACTGATCTTCAGGCTAATCTGCAATTAGTCGGCTTTTTATTTCTTTCACCAGTAGTTAGTGGGGTAGGAAATTTATGAAAAAGAGCTCCAAAGTATTCCTCAACACTGAAATCTAATTAGCTCACTCTACGACTCATACTCACGAGTATGTTTAAATAATGCATCCGGCTTCTGTTTGTTTACTGTGGCTGCTGCCCTGTAATGCTTTCTATATATTCTTCATATTCAAGGGAGGATGCATTAAGGACACCTACATGTTCATATGTACTGAAATTACACACTTTAGTATAAATTAATATCTCTTAAAATTATTTTTGTATATTAAGTGAGTCTTCCCTACTGGAATCCCCTTGCTGTTTCTTCATAAGCAGATAAATAAAAGAAATATCTTGAGCTAGCATGCACCATCTGGGTAAATGTCAGCTACATCCCTACCTAGAGGGTTTGGGGTTTATTTCTCAAGAGGGCGGGTGTTGGTTTTGCTTTTCTTGCCTACAGTTTGCACAGCTGAATAATTTAAAAAGGACTCCGTACTGAAAGATAAAATGAAGATGGAGTGTATTGTTTCTGGCTACAATCCCCAGTGCTGTAGGTGGCATTTTCTGCTAATACAGCTTGCAGTAGTGTTGCTAACAAAATCAGAGATTTGAATCATCACAATTAAGGCTGTGTCAAATGGGATCATTCTTTGCAAAAAATACATTCATAAATAATATTAAGCACATGTGCCACTAGTATATATTTAATCTATATACCAGTAACATCCCTAAAAGAATGATTTGGTCTTTCAGGGAGCTCACTAAAATTCCTGGGTCCAAAATATCAGACCAAAGAGGCAACTGGAGAAACGGCCTACGTGAAATGTTCTGTGCAAACATTTACTGCCTTTGAAACACACCAATTTTTCCCCATAATTAGTGAGCTGGCAAAAAGTATCAAACCTCAAATTCTCTTCCCGTCAGTAGCATGAGAGTTATGTGTAGCAGGGCTGACATTGATGAGATTCCATTTCAATAAATGCTGTGTAAGCATGTAACAGGGGGCTTTGTCAAAATCAAAGCATTTGCAGCATAAATAAGAGAAACAGAAGTTTGGAAAGGTCAAAGTGAAGAAGAAATTTGCCCAAGGCCATACATCAATTAAGTGTTAAAGCTTCAAATTGACTCCAGATCCCTGGCCTAGCTAAATGACGTGCCTTCTGTTTGTGTGACAATGTAGGGGAAGGTGTCTCTTTTGAAGAAATGCCATGATTCTGCACCAGGTGCTGATTCCTGAATTTGTCTAATGGGATTTTGCTCTTGCCTGCACTCCCAATTTTGTGTGTGAGTCAACTCTGATTTTTTCTGTGCAAAATTCAATCTCTGGCAAAAAGAGATGCATGTGTGCAGCTGCACACTGTTATTCTTCAGCCTGTGTCTTCCTGAACTGTATGTAGTGCTTTATTAACAGTGACAGTATTTTGTAATTGAATATTCAGATAAATTCTGCGTCAGGTCAAAACGGTTTATCTACGATCAATCTCCAATTGATTTGCCTGTATAGCCAAAGTATTTGCATATCTCTTCAAACACGGAGATGAGAACACACTGAGCAGCATGGTGAAGCATCCCTGAAGAGCCAGTAGTTAGAGAAGGGTCAGGGTGAGGGTCGATACAATACCTGCTAGAGCAGCAACGAAGTCATCATTTTGAATTTATTCTCAGCTGAGGGACAACCTCATTTTCTCCTGTATATTGAGGGAGGAGAGAAAAAGGGAAGAAAGAAGGCATAGGTGGAAATGATAAAATGGGCAGTGGAAAAAAGACTTTTGGAAAGAGGGAAGATGCAGAAGGAAATGTGAAAGAAAAGTGAGAAAGAAATCCTCTGAAAGCAATATATTCTGAAGCAACATCAAGAGCCAGCAGCTCAGTTGCTCTTCCCTGTCTCAGAGTTCTTTTCCTGTTGTCATCTCACTAATGTGTGGCTCGTGCGAGGGCTGGAAGAAACCTCAGGAAACCATCCAAATTGCCCTTACCTGAGCAAAGATTATCTGCCTCTGTGTCTGTGTCGTTTCTGGCAGATGTTCATCCAATCTGCCCTTAAAGATGTGTATCATCCCCAGGCATTCTGTTCCAAACCCTTACAAGCAGCTTCCAGTCTCTAACTCCGTGGTTTTAAAGCTTTTCTTTGCAAAGCTGATATACCTTTAGACATTTCTGATTGAAGGTGCAGGATCTAGTCAAATGAAATCATGCACCGCAGCTTGCTTTTCTTAATTACTTGTCACAAATCATTTTAAGGCAACCCTTATAGCAACTTCTGACATATGCAAAGACTGAAAACAATTAATTTAACCTATCTCCTCTTAAGTAATATTTCTAGACCATCAAACATCTGAATCCTTTTGCATCCCCTCTGCCCTCATTCCAAACATTTTACTGGGCTGAGGCAATACTCTGGTGGGACACAGCAGCCAGTTGAGGCATTGGTGGCCCCAGGGAAAGAAGGAGTATAACTTTGCACACCTGCACAGGCTGTAGTTTTCATTATTCTCTGCAGGGTATCTGTACTTGCGTTTGTTTGGCAGAGAGGGAAAGGCAGGGCACAATGTTGACTTGCACTCAGCTTGTGAACCATAAAACCTACAAATACGGATCTGCTACTCAAATAGTTGTTCCCCTCTTTTATTTGTGCAGCTGATTATTCCTGCCTAAATGCAGTTCCTTATATCTATCCCCAGTGAATAGCATCCTATTTATTTCAGACCATACCTTCAATTTGTCAAGATCACTTTAAATTCTAATCCTGTCCTCTAACATACTCACAGTCCCTTGCAGATTAGTGTCATTAGCAAATCTAATAAGCATGCTCTCATTCCTTTCATTTCTGGAGATCCCCTGAGATTACAGCACTTTTATGACCTTGCTAAATTGTAGGGATAAGATACATGCTTTTCTGCAACACTTTAAAACAGTAACAAACAATCAAATGGACTTTCAGGACATTTATCCTCAAGAATTCAATATGGGTCTCCGGGAAGATGGGGTATGTCTATACTGCCTTTGAAGGAAATCCCAAGGCCAGTGTCAAAGTGTTTTGTCCAGCTTCCTTACTGAGCCTCCCTTGTGGCCCCAGGCATGCCCAGATGCTCTATTCTCATACCAAGAAGGTCCCAGCAGGAAGGCATGTCCAGGGAGCTCACCTGCAGTTTCCCTTCAGGCAATGTGCCAGCTGCCTTTGAAGTCCCTTTGCAACTGCTTTCTCAAAATGGGGAAGGTGCAGCCACTCCACAACGCAGGCAGACAAATCCTTACCAGAGGAAGAGAGATTAAGGACTTTTACACCATTAAAAGGGCTGTGGTTGACTGCTGGCTGTGGAGGTGGCCAAGGATGCCAAATGTGACCTGCTCTGGAGCTGCCGGTTCCACCAGGGCTGGGAAAGAACCTGGCTCTCCCCCGGGGAGCATGCAAAGCCTGTGGTCCAGGGAAGCACTCCTGCCCAGGTTGATTAAAATTTCATCTGACTGTGACTACAATGGCAAGCTACATGTCCGGTCTACTCCTAGTCCTAACAGAAAGCAGTAACTGAAACAAGCCCTGCCAGTTGTGCCTTCTCCCCTCCCATCGAAGCAATAAAGAATCAGGGAGTTTCAACAATGCAATGTCTTAAGATAGTCACTCTGCAATGGAAATGCCAGCTGTTTAGGCACTCAGAGGCTGGTTAACGTAATTGCTCAGTGCTACAGGCAAGCTCAGTATTGTTAAATCCTGTTCCCTCTCCTTCTGGACCTGGAAATGTTCAGTTTTCAAAAAAAAAAAAAATCTCCAGTCATTTTTCTTCAACTAATATGATTCCTAAATTTACAGAAATGCAATCTCAGATGGAATTTAACTCATTGAAACGTGTCTATTGTATTTTGGTATTTGTGTCTTTAGTTTCTATTTATTTGGAGAAAAGGAACAGACAACTTGATTTCCAAATAGCAAACTTACGGCTGTTCCCAACACCTCCAGCTACTTCGTGTACTTGAGTTTAAAGAGCAGTTTGAGAGAAAGGAAAATAATACAGGAAAATCAGCCCCCAAAAAAGAAAACAAAGTCTTTAACCCTGAACACCACAATGGGAATCATGCAAATGCTAAAAGATCCCAGTAACACTTGGAAGAGAAACCACCTCACAAAACAAGTGAATAACGTATAGGTTTGCTTGACACGTTCAAATAACCACCCTTGAACAACAGCTGCTGTATGCTAAATATGCTGCAAATAGACTTGTTCAAAATTGCTGAGCAAGACAAGCTAATTAGACATTTAGGAGTCCATCCCCTTCTTTCATTTTCCAGTTAATCACCTAAGCAATATAAAGGGTCAGAGTAACTCCCTCATACATACACTAAGGGGAGGAAGAGGAGGCTCTTGTTAGGCTCCTGATATAGGAAATTAGCAGATGACTTTTTGATAGAAGGAGATGGATTTCCTTTGCTGGAAATAGAGGGAAGTCATATTAGCATTAATAGATCTGTTCATGGAAAGCCCCATCATAATTAGTGATCATCATTTATCATCATCACAATTTCACCAAGAGATCCTAATCACTCCTTCCCTCTATTACTCACAGAAAAAGAGTGGTATGTTAGTGTTGAATGCAGGAGACCTACTTTATGCCTGGTAGAAGACATAAGATGCCTGTGGAGGATTTGGACAATCAATTTTACTTTTCCTTAGGCTTAGCAAAAGGGAAAAAAAATGCTCATTTTTGCTTTTAGATGAAAGCAGTGTAAAGGCACAGTCTTTGAAGTAAACTGAAAAGGGACTCTTGTAGGTGCAGAAACTCTGAGGGGAAAATAATTTATCTATTCTCCGTGTCTGTCTTCTCCTTCCCTGCACTCGCATCTCCCAAATTCCCAAATCTTTTTTGACACAGGATATATTTCTCATCATATATTTATTACATGAAATTAACTGCTCTCTCCTCAATCTAGTTCAGTTACATCCAGCTGGCAAGAGAAGCAGAGTAGGTGCAGATGAGTGCTATACAGCTCCCAAGCCTGGGACACTTCTGTACCACCAGCACCTGAGGTTAATCACAGTTGGCACACCAGACACGACACCCACTAGTGTCATTTTCTCTTTCTTCTATCCCTCTGTCTGGGGCTGTAACACAAAGCTGCAGTTTCTCCCTGCTAGAGAAAGTCACAGATTCCCAGAACAGCTGGGGGCGGAGAGAACCTCTGGGGGTCATCTTGTCCAAAGTCCTGGATTGGATCCCCACATTTCTTGCTGCTTTAAGCCAATGAGACAGGAGAGAGTGAGAAAAAAACAAAACAAAACAAAACCACCCAAACCCACCAACACAACAAAAACCCCACAACCAAACCAAACCAAACCAAACCAAACCAAACCAAACCAAACAACAAAACATTCTTGGGTCAAGAGATCTGTTTCTTACAGATTACTTAAAATTATGAAAAAAGAGATACATTTATTCATCCATTCTATAGGGTGTAATTTGTCTTTGCTCTGCATCCTCTGTACAGCACAGACAGCTGGGAAAGGGAGTCAGCTCCACAGACTATTCTTGTCATCTTGCTGCTACCTGTGAAATCGTCCCTTTTGCCTTCAGTCACTGGGGCACACTGAATGCAGGAGGATTGAGTAAGAAAAGTGCAAAGTTCATAAATATGTTTATATATGTTTTTATTGCCAATAAAACTGAACCATTGGTAAGCAAGTAAATGAGTGCATTATAAAATTTGGGGTGCCTAACTTCCTGCTAGATTAAATAGTGATCTCCAAAAGGAGATTGTCATGTAGTGTGCATGTCTGAAAACAAACAAGCAAAACTCTTTGTGCGGGAGTTAGCAGGGCTCATTGAGAGGACTTTAAACTAAATTTGAAGGGGGAAAGGGATAAAACCAGGCTTTCTAGAGATAAACCTGGGAGAAGCACATCAGTGTTTGATGGATGATGTCCTTTGGTCTGCCATCTCAGTGGAGGTAGGGGATGGACAACCACATGGCAGCAAAGATGCAAGGATTACTGATGCGTTAGAAACCCCGGAAGCACCTGAGAACGGTCACAAGGGAAATAGGGCTTCTCCCCCAGAAAAGGTGGCTGGATCAATAGCCCAACTGAAGTGCATCTACACCAATGCACACATCACGAGCAACAAACAGGAGGAGCTGTAAGCCATTGTGCAGCTGGAAAACTATGATGTAGTTGCCATCATGGAAACATGGTGGGATGCCTCGCACAACTGGAGTGCTGCAATTGATGGCTATAAACTCTTCAGAAGGGATAGGCAAGGAAGGAGAGGTGGTGGGGTAGCCCCCTATGTTAGGGAGTGTTTTGATTGTCAAGAGTTTAATGATGGTGACAGTAGGGTTGAGTGTTTATCAGTAAGAACCAGGGGGAACGCCAACAAGGCAGATACCATGAAGGGACTCTGTTATAGACCACCCAACCATGATGAAGGGGCAGCTGAAATATTGTATAAGCAGATGCGAGAAGTCTCACAATCTCTAGACCTTTTTTGCATGGGGGACTTCAGCTTACCAGATGTTTGTTGGAAACACAATATAGTGGAGAGGAGCCAGCCTAGGAGGGTCTGGTAGCGCGTGGAAGATAACTTCCTGACACAGCTGGTGAGTGAGACAACCAGGGAAGGCACCCTGCTAGACCTGTTGTTTGCGAACAGAGAAGGACTTGTGAGTAGTGTGATAGTTGGAGGCCGTCTTGGGCATAGTGATCACAAAATGATANGGGCAGCTGAAATATTGTATAAGCAGATGCGAGAAGTCTCACAATCTCTAGACCTTTTTTGCATGGGGGACTTCAGCTTACCAGATGTTTGTTGGAAACACAATATAGTGGAGAGGAGCCAGCCTAGGAGGGTCTGGTAGCGCGTGGAAGATAACTTCCTGACACAGCTGGTGAGTGAGACAACCAGGGAAGGCACCCTGCTAGACCTGTTGTTTGCGAACAGAGAAGGACTTGTGAGTAGTGTGATAGTTGGAGGCCGTCTTGGGCATAGTGATCACAAAATGATAGTTTTCAATTCTTGAAGAAGTAAGGAGCGGGGGGTAGTAGAACTGCTACCTCAGACTTCCAGAGGGCAGACTTTGGCCTGTTTAGGAGTTGAATTGCAAGAGTCCCTTGGAATGCACTCCTGAAGAGCAAGGAGTCCAGCAAGGCTTGACATTCTTTGAGAAAGACACTGTAAAGGCACAGGAGCAGGCCATCCCCATGTGCTGAAAGATGGGCCACTGGGGAAGAATACTGGCCTGGCTGAACAGAAGTCTTTGGCTCAAATCAAGGAAAAAAAGAGAGTTTATGACCTTTGGAAGAAGGGGCAGACAACTCAGGAGGACTACAGGGATGTAGGTTGTGAGGTTGTGCAGGGAGAAAATTAGAAGGGCCAAAGTCCAACTAGAACTTAATCTGGCTACTACCGCAAAAGACAATAAAAAATATTTCTATAAATACATTAGCAACAAAAGGAGGGCTAAGGAGAATCTCCATCCTTTATTAGATGCAGTCGGAAACATAATAACAAAGTATAAGGAAAAACTGAGGCGGGAGTGTTAATCTGCTTGAGGGTAGGAAGGCTCTACAGAGGGACCTGGACAGGCTGGATCAATGGGATGAGGCCAATGGTATGAGATTCAACAAGGCCAAGTGCTGGGTCGAGCACTTGTGTTGGGTCACAACAACCCCATGCAGCGCTGCAGGCTTGGGAAGAGCGGCTGGAAAGCTGCTCGGAGGAAAAGAACCTGGGGGTGTTGGTTGACAGCCGTCTGAATATAAGCCAGCAGTGTGCCCAGGTGGCCAAGAAGGCCAACAGCATCCTGACTTGTATCAGAAATAGTGTGGTGAGTAGGACTAGGGAAGTGATTGTCCCCCTGTACACAGCACTGGTCAGGCCACACCTCGAATACTGTGTTCAATTTGGGGCCCCTCACTAGCAGAAAGACACTGAGGTGCCGGAGTGCATCCAAAAAAGAGCCACGAAGCACAAGTCTTATGAGGAGCTGCTGAGGGAACTGGGGCTGTTTAGTCTGGAGAAAGGAGATTGAGGGGAGACCTTATTGCTCTTTACAACTACCCAAAAGGAGTTTGCAGCGAGGTGGGGCTTGGTCTCTTCTCCCAAGTAACAAGTGAGAGAAAAAACTGATATTAGAAAAAAGTGATATTAGGAAAAATGTCTTCACTGAAAGGGCTGTCAAGCACTGGATCAGACTGCCCAGGGAAGTGGTTGAGTCACCATCCCTGGAGCTAGTTAAAAGGCGCGTAGATGTGGCACTTAGGGACATGGTTTAATGGTGGACTTGGCAGTGTTTGGTTTACAGTTGGACTTGGTGATCTTAAAGGTCTTTTCCAATCTAAATGATTCTATAATTCTACGATTCTAAAACTTTTACTTTAAATGAAGAGATCAGGGTGTTACCAAGCTCTCTTCTCACTGTTCATCTCATACTGCCACGTTGCAGAAGGCTTAGGTACATTAGGTATTTTGACCTCCAACTCTTCTATATGGATTTATACTAGATGGTTAGGTAATGCGCTTTACATGGTCTAGCTTATGTGTTCTTTACCATTTTAACAGTTTATGTTGAGCTTGTGGGTCTTTTCCTTGTGTGTCCTTCATTTTTAGTATTCTTTTCATGCATATGTTGTCTTGGATTTGCAATTTCTGCCATTTATTGCCAGCATTTTCAAGCAAATTTCTTCCATAGTTTACAGGAATATGTACTCAGAGATTTTCTGTTAGTTAGCACAAAAAATCAACATCCCTTATGACAAAAAGTAACAAACAACTACATAATTCAGAGATCATCACATGACTGTCTTTGCAGTACAATGTGCAATTGCTTAAATCTTGTCTGATTAGCAGAACAAAAGATTAAATACCCTTCAAAGTTGAAATAGGAACATAGTTTGTATGCATGGTGTCACCACCTCTTTTTATTCTATAGAAGAAAATTATGTAAACATTATTTGGATGCAATAACATTTAGTGCCCCTGTGTTTGTTCTAACAAATTCATTACTTCCTTTGCAGTCAGTTTTAGCAGTGGCCTTGTATTAGAACACATAGTCTGTGTTTTCATTTAATTTTCTGCAGGCCTTTTTTTGTTTGGCTCATTTATCTTTCCTTATCCCTTGAAACCATCTACAGTAATTCCGTTCGCTACAGCTAGACCTTCTGACAGAGCCAGAAATAATCAGCTCCAGGCACTGCTGATTCCAAAGTCAGCTAACAAGTATCTCATGATTCTGATCATTTTATGCTTTTTAGGCTAATGGAGACTTCGGGACAGTGGTTTTTTTCTCCTTTTGTCCTGTCAAAAATTTCCTCCTTCCTCTTCCCATTCTACTGAAACACAGTTTGAGCTGTGGTACAAAACCAAATCACACACAGATATAATGAAATACAACTCTCTGCTGGTTTGTTGTTCCTGGTACTAGTCAATGTTTCCCAAAACATTTCCTTCCAAAGTACAGTTGTGTCATAGAATATTTCTATATGGAACAATTTGTTATTTAAAACCTTTTAACATGTAAGATAAACTAATGTAAATGCAATACCATGTTCCTTAATCTTGGTTAAATAAACAAATGGTTCTTTAAAGCTATATTGTGCTTTATGGTTAAGTTAGGATACTTAATATAAATGACTTGAATGATTTGTTTTTTCCCACTAAAGCCAGCGTTCATGAAAATCTTGCAAGCGACATATATATAATCTGTGTAGTCACATCCCAAGCTCCCTGTGCTGTCCAATGGTGTGTTACAGTTCTGTTCTGGAGTACACTTTGGATAGGAAAGCCCTTTGCCTATTCCTTGGATAAGACACTGTCCTTAGAGTTTTTTCTTATCTAAATGTAAGGACGGTGCTTTGCTCATAACAGCTGGCTGGTATTTTTTTTGTACAGGGAACCTAAGTCATAAGTTGACATTCACTTTTGCTGTGAACTGGAGTGAAGACAAAAATCTTCAAGGTATATCACAAAATTAAACTAAAAAAAACCCCATAGCTTCAGACAGAAACATTCAATGCAATCAAAATGCTTCTTTTTGATTTTGACCTTTCAAAATTTCTTTGGAATCAATATTATACAATTTAATTTTGGCCTGATAGTTGCCACCAATTACCAAGTGAAGGATGAAATACAGCCACAAAATCTTTTTATTTTTGGTCTGACACTTGTTAGCATCACTCCTTGCTCTGCATTTCTCCAATACTTTGTATCTATTTCAACAAAGATTAATTACTTGCCCTCATCTTCAAGACCCCTCATGGACAGTCGCAACCCTATTACTATTCTGTGTTGAGAAGTTAGCTCCCATGACCAAATAGCCCATATTGTCCCTCCACTCTTTAAATGTCTTCTTCTTTCTCTTTTTATGTTCCTTGTACTTGATGGAAATTCACTGGATTTGTTTGCAGTAGTAACAAATCATTCCCATTCAGATTCCTTCTTCAGACACACTGAGAAACATTCAAAGAATGAAATAATTATTTGGCTTTTGCTGTGTTGGGATTGCTGGCTATCAACACGACTAATATTGTTTCATTACTTTTTTTTACCCCCTCCCCTGGCTGCATTCATACACAGTTTTGATGTATATTTATTTGTAGGCCACCTGGGATAGTTCCTGTCTTTTTTCTTCTGTCTGGACAATACCTAACAAAATGAAGTCCAAATCCGTGTACAGGTCCCCAGGTACAATTTTAGAGTAAAGGCAGAGTGAAAGAAAACTCTAACTATAATCCAGCAGCATTATACTTTCTGCGTGGAATATTTTGAAGTATCAGATACACTGCTTAATGTATCCAGTATGCCTATAAATTTTCATGGGATTTCTTCAGGATTTGTCCTGATGTATTAGAAAGAAAATTGCATGGATTGACTACAACTAATTGCTGATATTTTTTAATTCTGTGGTTTATGAGTGTTGGACACTATAAACTTGTTGTGCCATTAAGGTCAAAGTTTTGTAACAAAAAGATTTGAAAGGGCTACCTGCTGAACTATGAGAATGTGCAGCCAGGGAAACAAATTATATTCTAGACCACATCCGTCTGTAAAATAGATGTCATTTAGGAGAAGCCCTTAAAAAGAGATTTGTTAATTGGAAAAACATCCTTTTCAGTCACAAGTGGCTGGGCTGAAGTGTGTCCTCAGAATATCAATATGAGTTGAAGCTACTAAAATGTCATGGTTAACCTTTTTAAAAAGCCTAATTTAATTAGAAAATTAAATAATTAGAGTATTCTTACCAGTAAGAAATGCCTGCCTCAAATGAACTTCCTGTAAACTCTCAGTTTCAATGAATAACACTCTGCTGGAAAAGATTCAGGATATGAACAATGAGATTGAGTTTGCAAATACTGTGATTAACTTACACTTTTTGCTATTGGAGGTAATTACTGAAGCATGCTGGAGGGCAGGGACAATTTACTTCCTGATCACACCTAGTAAAATGTTTTTGCACATGTCAGCAGCTCTTAAGCATAATATTAAAAAAAATCGTCAGACCAATCAATGTTCTTATACACAGTGTAGTTTCCTTGCTTTTCCTGAAATCAATGAGAGCAGAGACCTCATGAATTGAAGAAAAAAGGCAGCATGGCACCCTACAGGATGTCTCTTCATTTAAACATACGTCAGTTAGAGCCTCGCTCTAGCTAGCATTTGGCAGGTACATTTTCATCCAGATGAAAATATTACATCCCATGTCAGGGCTGGAGAGATGTTTCCTTGTAGTGCAGGGGCTGCTGGAATAAGAGCAGTCATATTAAATGGAACTAGATTATTTGAGTTAAATTGTGGGTCTAGGATATGACTATGCTGGCACCCTACCTGAGTGGTATTTGGAGATCTCTTGGAAGGCTTGCTCACCAGCTTTCATACTTAGAAATAGGTGTTCAAAAAAATCTAATTTGATGTGGGAATGGAGAATTTAGGAGAATTTTAGGAAAACCAACACGCAAGTGTTGTGACAGAACACTTAGGGCAAATGATTTTAAAAAGACACTTTTAAGACACAGAAGGACAGTTCTTCCAGTCGCTACCAGGGCCAGTGAGATCACCAAAACCAGCCTGCATGGGATGGTACCAGTCTATAGTAGTAGCTAATTTACTTGAAAAGTGTCCTTTGTCCACATTCAGGTTGTTTTTAATTGCATTGATTCTTTGTTGTGGAATTATCCTGCCTAATCATGGTGGGCAGCCAGAAGTGCCCCTTTCAGTAATGACCATTTTGATTATCTGTATTCCCTGACAAAGCCTTTATTGTATTGCTGACACAGGACCAAAACCTCATATTCACCCTTGGCGGGAGAAGAGACATGGGAAAATAAATCACCCTTTTCCACGAGGAGCTCAATTTCTAACTTCAGATATTTCATGGGATTTCACCAGGAGGGGAGTCACTGGAAGAACCAACAAATTTACATCCCAGAGATCTGGATCCTGCTCTAACACCCTGTGAAAACAGCCACACCAGCTCTGCTGTGGAGGACAGCATCGCACATCGCATCACAGATCAAGGAGGGAAGGAAGGGCATGGGCTGTGTTGTCCTAAGTATGGCAGAGCTAAGAGTTTGTCTCTACCTGAGTGCCACTGACCTCCCTTCACACAACACAGCTGGTAGAGGAATTTCTTCACCGCATTTCTCTGTATTGTGAAATCCCATGGGCATTGCCTGCTCTTGTCAACAAGCTCCTTCCTGGGTTACGCTCAGCTTGCTGCCCATTCTCACTTCAGCAGGCTCCATACAACTATAAAATGCTGGCACCAGACGCGTTAAAAAATAAAATGCAATCATATCTTTACACATCTACACAGAGACACACATTGTGCATTTTGCCTTCAGGTACAGAAAGCTGGCAAAAAGAAAAAAAAGACTGATGGAAAAGATACCCTAACTTACAGCTTTGAGAGTGCACTCAACCTTCCCTACAGTTGAGATTTCAAGAGATAAATGGCTCAAATCAGGCTATAGAAACGTGTCAGAAATCATGGCTCTTTTAAGGCATGATTGCATTCTCACCTCTGTAACAATTGCAGCAGAATTCGACTAATATTGCAGCTCTCTTTATGCTGATTTATAAGTATTATATGAAAGAAATTGGAACAAAGATAGGCTTTTAATTCTAGCCTGAACTTGTATAGTAAAGCAATGTACTCAGGGCTGCCACAGTGACTGCTATTTCCTTCTCTTCCTATGCCACTAGAGAAGACCCTGAATGGTAGCACTACGTATCTCCTTGATTCACCCCCTGCCTTTTCAAACAGCTCACTCCTTCATCTCGGTGGCTGCTTAAAATCTGACCAGGTGTACAGGCACTGCCTTTGCCTCCCCTCTGCTCTGCCAGCCACCCAGCACGGGGAGCAGCATCGGCAGGGGCCCCTGCAGCCAGCCAGCCTGCGGGAAAGCAGTTTACTCATTTCATCAAGGTGGAGACAGCCAAGGGTTGACTAGTGAACCCGGCTGGCATGTGACTGCATTGTTGGGTATCGAAAGCAGCCTCCAACAACCAGGAGCTGCTCCATGCTGTTCACTTCACCACTCGCTCCAGGTTCTTGCTCTGTCCTGCTAAATACGTCCAAGTGCTCCAGATCAGATTTGTTCCCACCACATCTCATTCTCTGTCCTGAACTCCGTTTTGTAATGGCATTTTCTACTACCCCAACTTTTGAAGCAGACTGTGATCACAGTCCCAACTATCCTTAGTGTTTCACAGTCTTAATTTTGTTACCGTGACAGCAGTTGCTATATCTAACCCTAGTCCAGTCTGGATCTAATCACTGAATTGTATAAAATGGTCATGTAATACACAAACACATTAAACTGCTCCAACTAAAAAGAAAATGCAATTTCAGCTTCAAACATACAGCCTTTGCTGCAGGATGCCTGTGCTAGGGGTGACTCAAGGGGAAGAGTAGGCTTAAAAAGGAGCAGGGAAAGGCAGGAAGGGAATGTGTGGAGATGCAACACATCCTTAATGGCAGAATAACCCCAGGAGCTGATCTCTCAGCCAGAAACCATTGAGTATTACCTGACTGCTCCTGGGTGCTGCATGTTCCCAGGTGGTGGTTGCAGCTAGAGAAGGGGAGCTTTCATATGAGTGACCATTGCTGCAGCTCCATGAAGATTTTTAGGAAAATTGCTTCTGTCTTCCCACAGCTCAGCTGCCATTGCTGGTTATCGCACTCCCTCAAACATACCCTGACAGTCCCTGCTGGCTGTGTGCTGGGATATGTGGTTGAACTGCTGAACAGTTCTTTCAAACAAGGGCAAAGCTATATGAATGTCATTATTAACCATAAACTGGCATAACAAAGCGATATGAAGCACGCATCAACTCAAGATAACTGAAGTGCTGCTGCTAGAGCAGGTAAATGAATTGTGCAAACACAGCCTGAGAGGAGGAACAATTTCTCAGGTGCATCAGTTCAAAAAACTTCTCTAAGCAGTGATGTTTTGAACAAGGCTGCACCACAATAACTACCACATAGTATAGTCCTATCTAAATCAGTTTTATAGCAGGTAATTCAGGCTCCTGTAGCAGAGAGCTCAGCAGAGGATATAAAACCCACCTATGAAATCAGAGAAGTACTTGGATGATGAGCAATATTGCTACCGCTTCCCAAATTCATTAATTTGAAGCTGTCTTGGGTACGTCTGTACTCTAATACAGCCACAGAAGTAATTACGGACCTTGCATCAGCTGTATGCAACCGTCCCGGACTTGTGAGGTGTGAATATGTAGCAGTTAAATCCTACATCTCTATCTCACTAGATTATAAACAGATTAGGATTATAGTTACCCTAAAACAGTTGTGCAATTTTATGCATGTTCATGCCTCTGCTGAAGAGTACAGAATTCTACATGACATTATTAAACATCAAGTTTTAACTTATAGTGACGAAACAGAGCTTCCAAAATTCATAAGCTGGCTCTGCACTGCTCAGCACTTGCCAACAAGGCACCAATTTAATAAGATTTCCCCCTTGTCCTAGCACTTGACAGTATCAGCCCACAAATTGCTTCCAGCTCTGTGGGAAATGCATTCCCACAGATATTTCATCACTTCCAATACTAAAATGGGGATGAGACAATTTGTTCCATGGCCCTCTGCCTTAGGAATATGAAGCCTTAGGCCTTCTGCCTTAGAAATATGAATACCAAATGTAGCTATGAAAACTCACTCTTTTTCTTCCCTTGTTTTCTGAAATACAACTTCTTCCCCCTGCTGCTTCTCTGGGTTGAGTTGCAAAATACAGCTGTGGATGGTCACGTCCTTAGCACTTCCTAACGGCTTTTCTGAGATTGCCATACTACCATATTCTGTATTTCCAGATTACACGAACTCTCTGGGGATTGCAGTATTTTCAAGGCTGTCATGGTATTTTATACGTTAAATGCAATAAAATGTATTCACCATACAGTCATTTAACAATCTTGCAATCTTTTGGTCACCTCCAGGTCTTGTCGCAGACCATCCATGATATTAATACCACAGAAGACAGATTTAGTAGAAGACGTACTAAGTCCTCCCCAGACAACTTGTGTCAACATTAGCAGTTCTTGCTGTCCCAGTTACGCATATGCTTAAATGCCTGTGTTCACCTCATGCCTCTATGTTGCAGTTTCCTTTCCATCTGATGGTCTTTCCCTAATGCTCTCAAGACTATACTTTCATCTTTCTTTAATGCAAAGCAGGTCATTACCTTGAAAAGCCTTGTAGGTCACTTGAACACATTGTGCAACTGACCGCATATGGGTAAAGCATGCTGGCAAATTTCTGAGGTAAAAAAATTGTTGTGAGACTATGCTACACAGTCTGAAGCAAAAGGTTGAGCAACATGGCGCTATTCACAAATGAAAGGGCTATTTTTACCTGGATATAATGTCCCTTCTGCTTCTACCTTGGAGATAGTTCACATTACTTAGCCATCATTTGTTTTGTTTGGGGGGGTTTATATTCCATACTCCTGGGTTCATGAGGATTTGGATACTTGAACACAAACCACTATTCACAGAAGTTTTGATGCACAAAGCCACACAGTTCATGAGCACTTTTTGCAGATATTTACCCTGTACACGGATACAGACAGAAAACAGGCTTTTGAACAGGCAGGTTGGAACTACTGGATATTTTTCTCTTAGCAGAAGAGGGTCAAATAGCCAACTGCCAGGTGAGTGATCTCCTTTAAAGAGCATTTGTGTGTATCAGACATGGAGATCGTTATTGCAAGTGTCTGTTATCTGGTCATGAAAAACACAGCTGTAATGAATCTTGGCAAGAATGCAGAACTCAACTGCTTGGAAAGGAAATATAAAGCTGCAGTCCATGGGTTTAAATAAGCAACACAGATCTACAAAGCTCCCACAATTGCTGCTTCAGTTTCACATTGGAAATTACTACTATGGCAGAAGCACAGAAGAGCCCAAGTTAAGGACTAGACCCTACCACCAGGAGGGTTGCAGAAGTAGCAATTAGAACAGAAGCAGTCACTACCTTACTACCACCTTTGTGAAAAGCAAAGATCATAGTGAAAACAAGGGGATGTTGATTCACACGTGTGCACAGCAATAACATTTGCAATGAAAGGCCATTTTTAAACAGCTCTAAGAGAGGCATGTGGATCCCTTTGTTAAAAACAACCAAATCAAAACCAACTTTTTACAAAACCTGTCCTTGAAAATATATGTGCACCTTCTTGTTACAATGGGTTTGGTTTTTTCTACATTGTGAGTCATATACAAGCTATTCCATCTCCTTGGTATGTGATTTCCTACTTCAATCCGTTTTCAAAATTAACAAACATAACAAGCTCCAGGATAACTGCTGGAAGACAAGGTTTTATTTTTGCAGCTGAAGACCAATACCTAATAATACATACAGAATCTGCACCAGCTCACACTGCAGGGACTTGGAAAATAGGATGTTCCAAACAGAAATGCTAGCATAGTGCAGCTCTCCATATCTTATAACTTGCATTGTGATTCTAAATGGGAAATCCCTTGTGGGTCTCTGAAAGAATATATTTAATGAATTCAACACATTATTTATGTAAAAATCTATCCTGTTGAATATTCTGCTCTTAGAAGACATGGCTTTCAAAATTAGATTTGCCAATAAAACTCCTTTTCTTCATTGGTAATCAGCAGACTATCCCAGTCATTCCCTTCAATTTATTCATGACAATGGTGGCGGAGAGGTCTGCCATAGAGTAATCTCTGCTTCACAGGATCAGTTAGGGAAATCCATTCAAGGGAAAGAGAGTAAAAGGGATTATATCATGTGCACATAAATTAGAGGTAAGACAAATACTGTTTAAACTTGAGAATTTGCTAAACAAAATAATGATTGCTTGAAAGTTAAAGAAAGGCTGGCAACAACATCAGGCTTGAGGGGCATCTTTGAGCATCACTAAATTACCAGCAGTGCTACAGCATGGCTTTCATGTAATCTTGCTCACCTAGAATCCTTTCCGATGAGATCAAACGGGATACCATCACACTGGCAGATGGTCATGCAGTGACCTCTTCCTTCTCCAGAAGGGCGGATATTAGCCTGGTTATATAGAGTAAATATGACGGAGTCCACTGATATTTTTATCTTTTCAGATGTAAGCTAAGGGGCATGCCACTAGAAGAATATTCTAGCTTCATTTAGTAGAGGTAGCCAGGAATTATTTGATACAGTTGTATCTACTGTTACCAAGCTTCTCTGTCTTGTTGTTCATCTTGGGATCAGTGCTGTTTAGTATCTGCATCAATGACATAGACAGTGTGATTGAGTGCAACTTCAGCAAATTTTCAGACGACACTAAGCTGAGTGGTGCTGTTGACACACCTGAGGGATGGGGTGTGATTCAGAAGGATTTGGACAAGCTTCAGAAGTGGGCCCATGTGAACCTCATGAGATTCAACAAGGCCAAGTGCAGGGTCCTGCACATGGGTCAGGGCAACTCCCAGTATCAGTACAGGCTGGGGGATGAAGGGAATGAGAGTGGCCCTGCTGAGCAGCCCTTGGGATACTGGTGGATGAAAAGCTGGACATGAGCCAACAATGTGCACTTGCAGGCCACATAGCCAACCATATCCTGGTCTGCATCAAAAGAAACATGGCCAACAGGTTGAGGGAGGTGATTCTGTTCCTCTACTCTGCTCTCGTGAGACCCCACCTGGAGTATTGCGTCAAGCTCTGAAGCCCTCAGTACAGGAAGGACATGGACCTGTTGGAGTGGGTCCAAAGGAGGGCCACAAAGGGCTGGAGCACCTCTTCTATGAAGACAGGCTGAGAGAGTTGAGGTTGTTCAGCCTGGAGAAGAGAAGGCTCTGGGGAGACCTTATTGCAGCCTTTCAATACTTAAAGGGGGCTTATAGGAAAGATGTGGACAGACTTTTTAGAAGGGTCTGTTGTGACAGGACAAGAGGTAATGGTTTTAAACTAAAAGAGGGTAAATTTAGACTAGATATAAGTGTTGTGGTTTGGGCTGGACTGGCCACTGAAATGAAGGAAGATTTTTTTCACAATGAGGGTCATGAAACACTGGAGTACGTTGCCCAGAGAGGTGGTAGATGCCCCATCCCTGGAAACATTCAAGGTCAAGTTGGACGGGGCTCTGAGCAACCTGATCTAGTTGAAGATGTCCCTGCTTATTGCAAGGGTTTGGGCTAGATGACCTTTAAAGGTCCTTTCTAACCCAAACCATTCTGAGTCTATGATTCTACGGTGATGAATCTGTTTCTCTCAGTCAAAGGTGTGACGGCAGCTGCTTCAGTTACCAAAATCAACTGAACTATGGTTGCATGGATCTTAGCTGTGGTGCCATGTGGATCATCAGCAGAATCATCCCTATGCAAGTGCTGCTGTCAAGGATACCTCAGCTACCACTTAGGGTAAATAATCTGCTTATGGAGGCTTCTTTTAATAATTCAGTAATGAACTTTAAGTGAAGAACTAATTCCACAGCTCTTCTGCAAAGCACTTTAACATGCATTGGGATTCTACTGACTTCAGAAGGAACTAAGCACATGCTTATGTGTCTCCTGAACTGTGGCCAGCCCCTCCCATTTCTGATTATGTCAAGTCCACAGATTGTGGCTCAGAGCTGTTAGCAGTGTGAGACCTCAAAAGGCAGAGTATGGCACAGCAATGACAGTAAGCCCAGCTGGTGACACTTGTTTACCTGAGAAAAATCTCACTGGCAAGATACTGCCATGAGATTAGAGCTGCAGGACTGTGTCTCCCTGGAAGAAGAGTGCAGTATGTTTCAACACTCACACTTCCTAAGGATTTAGGAATGGGCCCACTTCTGAAGTTTGTCCAAGTCCTTCTGAATCACACCCCATCCCTCAGGTGTGTCACAGAAAAAGGATTTAAGATCATCAGCATTTCTGGTGCGCTCATTTGCTTATGCAACTTATTTAATTAAAATTCATATGTTAGACTGCAGGTTTACTGAAACTTCACAATTATTTCTTTTTCCCTCCAGGTAGCAATTAAGAATTAGTGACTGAAGCCTACCTGTTACATGCTTTATGATGTTTTTCTAATATGTGTCTCTCTACTAATATTGCAGTGGTTCCTTATTACAAATTACTTTGCTCTGTTGCCAAGTACCCTGTAAAAGGTACATGAATCAGCCACAGCAGATCAAAGATATATTTTAAGATTTCTGCAGCAGCTGCAGCGGTTTCTCAGCATAGTCTATTGTATAGTGGTGTTTTGCATAGACGTAGAGGTTTTTAAAAGCAAATGCAGCCAGAGAGGCCTAATACCATTTATTTATTTAGGTGGCACTGCAAATTTTGTCAAAGTTACAACTGAAGGGAAAGTGACCCTCCAGGACTGTTTGCACTACAAAAGGTAATAATGGTCTTTACAGAATATAGAGCAGTTAGACAGCAAGTTATTCGTTTGATTAATTTGATTCAAATTAATAGGTCTGACTGTTAACCTTATTTCTCTGACTGGATGAAAGTCAGTCAAAAAAACCTATGACCCCAAAGGATTAAGATGAAGACACTTGTTTGTCTTCTGCAAAAGAAGGCAAAATGTTCTGTACCATGTGATATGCATTAGCCTAAGCATCACTCACATAACCAGCACTGGGTGCACACAGGGGATTTACTCATTCCCTGTCTCAGCTATTATTTCTGAGCAAGCTGTTGATTTAATACTACATGAAGAAGGCAAGACTAATATTCAGTAAGTGTGATGCAAATTGGCTGCATCTTTCTGAAAGTCTAATGATTGCAGAATCTCTCTTGTTTTATTCACGCAATTGTCAATATCCTGGCTGCATTACAAAGTTGGGTTTTCAGTCCATTTGCTTGTGTCAGCTGGATCAGCTCACAGGAATAAGCAGAGCTGATCCATCCAAATCATTGTGTCAGGGTACTTCCTTGGCAGTGTTTTTCAGAATGCAGATTTTGCACAATAACTTTGTACATTGAAAAAAACTGTCAATAGCAGTAATAAATGGAGGCTTTAATTGTTTGCAACACCTTCTTTTCATCTGTATTTGCTGAGATCCAGGTGCTTGCTGGCATGCAACTATGCAAAGATACAAAAGACACGTATCCGCAGCAGTAATCCACAGGCAGCAATAAGATAATGAAATCGGAGAGATCATGACTACAAGTTCAAAACTTCCCATCTATTTGTATGAGTGAGAGAGTCACTGAGTGCAGAAATGCACGCAGACTTAGCACTTTCTCGAGATCACATCACATTGAGCTGTGCCGTTCCCTGCGCTGCTCAGCCCATGGCCTGGCAACCTCTGCGCTCCCGCAGCAGGTCAGGGGACACACAGCTGCACACTTTGGTTAGAAAAAAGCCCAAACCACACACATTCCCATGCAGTTAGCCGGGGTTCAACAGAGTCTGCTGGCAAACGTGGTGAAGAACCAATTCCTGAATTCTGTCAGCACCTCATCAAGATGTTTGCAATTAAAATAGTGAAATCATTATGGTTTTGTAACTAGCGTCCTTTCATTTACCTTTCTTTACAGTTACACATCTATTACCTCTTTCTCATTCACCAGATGCAACACAAGACAGTCTATGAGGGACAGTCTATTTCCACAGAAAGTGTTTCCTTCTTGCAGAGAAGGGAGGGGCAGACATTCAGCTCTTTCACTGCTGCACAGAAATAACCCTGCCAGTCCTGTGCTTTGTTTGCAATATGCCGTGTTACTCTGGAAAGCAGGATGTGGGTAGGACGTATGTAGGGGAGAGAGGACGAACAACATCTGAGGCATGAAGAGGTAGAAAGACTTGCAGCAGGGGAGACACATGAATTTCCTTCTCCAGAATAAATTAGGTTCTTACCCATATTTTTTCTAGCCTTGGAATTTGCACAGACACTCAGCAGTATGATGGGTTGGGTTCTTTGGGCAGATGTGTCACCTGTCAGGAGTGGTGTGCTACAGCAGGGATGTCTTTGTTGTGGGGCAGGAAGGTACCATGTGAGACACAAGAGGCATCAAGGCTGATATGGAATATCCCTCTGGATAAACAGGGAATAAATCGCAGGCAGAAGCAGAAACACGTGTCAGTCTGAGACAGCTCATCTAGTCACCAGGATGTGCTTTCCGCACTAACATCAATGGGGGAAGCTTGTCAGATGTTCTGCTTGTGAAGTAGGAGGTGGCATTTTGCTCTGAGGGCGACTTCAAAAGGAGCAAAAACGTTGGTCTTTTTTTTTTGTTTCAGTAAAAGCAACTGGTTAGAACAGAAATACAGTCTGAGTTTTCCACTGGAGAAAAAACACTGACAACCGGGTAATGCTTAGAAAAACAAGGAATCCTGCTGGAAAACTGTGTTTCTCTGCGTTTGGCAAATCGTGACTGTGTGTCTGGCTTCGAGGGCAGGACCAAGTGCACGGGCTGCTCTGTTCAAACAGAGCAGGTTGAGGAGTGGCACAGAAAGTGGGGGGATTCCTTCTGAAATGGACTCCACAGCCTGCCTGCAACTCAGCATCAGCTCTTTCTGGAGCTGATTTACTTCAATGCATGAAAATATTTATTGACTGTCACCTAGTAGACATATGCATTATTTAGGAAAAACAAACAAAATCTCTTTTCAATATCAATACCAAATGAAAATAAATATTCATTTTTCAATATCAATATATAAAAATATTTTCAATATATCAAAATATCTATTTTTATATATTTCTATATATATAGAAAATACTTTTCAAAATATCAATTTTCAATATTAAATATTCAAGATCAGTATTGAATAAAATTACATTATTTAACTCAACAAGATTCAGCATTTTGTTTTACGAAAAACAAAAAACTAACACTACATACACATACTCCCATGCAGCAGGCAGTGGCAGGTATAGTAAATGCCCAGCTCTCCAACGGAATTTGAAGAATTCACTGGGGTTCACTCACCACTGAATATTCAAAAGTAGCCTCCAATTTTCCACCACAACCTAAAATTGATGGACAAAGGTGTTTTCAAAGTTAAATATCCACCAAGAAAACAAATTGATATTGAAGACAACTAAAAGCACGCTTACATTGTGTGCAAGAAAGGTGAAATTACAGAGACCTACAAGAAAGATAATAACCTTGTTGCCTCGCCACTTTTAACTGTAAAACAGCATGGTACCAACATTGCAGCAAAGGAATATTACAGATTAGTTCCATAGATTTTAGTTCCATACAGGTCCTTATGTTCTGGTCACCTTCATAGAGTCCAAGAAGGCTCAGACACGTTGCATTAGGCAGTAATGCCTCTCGTATTTGTTCTCTCACTCTCCCTCCAGAGCCTTTTAGCCTTTATTGCAAGCCACAGAAGAATAGATAGCATCTTATTAAAAATATATACAAATAAGTACTCAAATCTTTTTATAACCAAATAACAAAGATGGTAAACCAACCATCTTGCTTAGTAACAACACTTGCTTCTGTAGTTTTTATTCTGCAAGGATAAATCTAAAATTAGCATAAGTAACATTATTAATCAAAAAATTCCCTTTGGTGTCTTTGTGTCAGATTCTGGGGAAAACAAGAAATTGTGATTCTGTTTATTTTAGCATATTATGGTTTGGGAAAAGATAAAAATCTGTAACATAAACATATTTGCCAATGTCATGACGGTAGGTAAAAAAGTGCTTCATATTAAAGATTTACCTTTCATCTGACAGCCACAGTTTCAGTGGTGCTGATCTCTTTATTCTCTTTTCTCTTCTTTGGTGAAATTCCATTTCTTAAAATAACAGCCTTCTTTTTGGGATGACTGTGTTATCATTACCCTGGTAATCTCACTTTGAGATTTCACACTATTCATTTGAACACCAATTCCAATCTGCCTTTTGATATTCTTCTTTTCCTCTGTTCAAACAGGCTTCTGATTGCCCTGGCTCATCACCAAGGGGGCTAACACTGAAGACAAAACCAGCTGACATCCCACAATGTCATTCAGCAAACCACACACTCCTCTCTAGCAACAGCTACTGTCAAGGAGGTTAGGAAATGGTCACAACATCTAGCTGTTAAAATCTTCCAGCCATTATCCACATACTATTTTTAATCTGTACCTTGCGTCAAAACATAGTAGTTTTGACACAGAAAGGGAAGCTGTAAATCTTTTCATATCTCAGGCCCCTGTGTACGAATATTGTTTGGAAACAGAAGAGAATGCCTTTTTGCTTCCCTATTTGTAGCTGCTGGTTGTTGCCTTTATAGTGCAAAATGTTCTCTGAGCATGATTTACTTTTTCTATTTTAACAGCTGATTATATGTTTCATAGCTGTGCCTTTGATTTCATGGTTTCTTTGTGATTTAGCTTAATAAGAGGTACTGTAGTTTCACAATCAACCTTCAATGAACCTATAGGAGTGCTACTCAAAAATGTATTTTCTATTTTATTCTTGTCTACTGTCAAAAACTTTGTTGATAACAACATATGCTCAGGAGCTCCTTTGTAGTTTTTAAGGTAATTTTGTTTGCATTATAAAAGTGCTGCATACTGGGAACGTTATATGCTTCCTGTTCCCTCCTTAAACCACACAGGAAAGAGGGAGAAAGTAATGTAGCGCACATTTAAGCAGTATCAGCTTCCTTGTGCTGTGCTTTTGTCCCAGTTAGGATTCAGTCTCAGCAGGGGCTTATATACAAAGAGATGATGCAGTTTACACAAAAAGCTTCCATACTAGTATTGCCATGTAGGGGTGAACAGCTCTCTTCACCCTTTTCTGTCCTGCTGTAACTCACTCTGCCTTTAAAACTCCTTCAGAGACTTTCAACAGTGCATGCAAGGTCACTTACAATAAAAACAAGTGCTAAATTTATCTCCATTGCCACATTTCTTGATCTCTTTACTATGCCAATATAACAAAGCAGCATGGTGAGAATTCATTTTAGGTTGCAGGACGCACAGGCTCTTGCCATGTACCCGGGGGCAGTGAGCCATCCTGATGCCAGACAGCAGAGTGTGCTGCCACGGCCACGGCTGCTCGCTTCAGCAGCAAGTTCTCATGATCTGCGCTTGAAGATGTCACGGACGTGCAGTAGCAATCAGCAGGTGTACAGGCATGCTTCTGTAGCTTTTTTTCGTCTTTCAAGTACTTCATAAACGCTCATTTATGGCACCTCAGCATACTGCTCTGGGGTACCCTTGTCTAAGTCAACTGTCATGAAAAAGGAGAAATGTTAGGCATCAGAACAAAGGGAAGAACCTATTACAGAGCATTTTGGTAATAAACTTGGTTGCAATGTAGTCTGTTTATCGATTTAGAATTTGCTTGTCTGTCTTACCTTACATAAGATGTTTGAAACTCTTTTCTTCCCTTTTTATGGTGCTGCACTTCCATTGTTTTTGTAGGGCATTAGGACACTACTTCTTGTCCAGGGCTCAAGTTTGCAAGCCTTGCCTGCCGTGGGAGGCCATTCCAGGTGCAGAGGGTCTCACTGCCCTTTGTGCAGCACTGGCCTACAGAGCTAACTAGCACAGCATGAGGCACAAAATGGGCAAAGGCAGTCAACCAGGAGCCCAAGAGCTATTTCACTTCTAGCATCTCTGCTGAGACAGTTCCACATCACTCCTTACACAGATCTTTGTTTTGCAGCATACCTCAACCCTAACCAGCAAAGGCATATAAAGAAAAAACAGCCACCACAACAAAACCAACAGAAAGAAAAATAACACAGGGTATACACAGAAAAAGACAGGATGCTTATATCCCTTACAAGTGGAACCCAAGGAAATGTTTTTTCACACCTTCCTTTCAATTATAGGATTTCAATTAGGAGCCTACTATTGTGAATTTATCTTTCACAGTTGCTATAGAAAATCCTTGATGCTCCTCCAGGATAGGTAGCAGATGAAAGTGAGAGTGTCACAACTCAAGTCATTTGATTGGAAGCTCACTGGGGCAGTGCTTTTCCTCCCTGCCTACCTGAAGAGTACTGGTAATACTTATTGGCACTCTGCAAATATTAAGAAACCAGCTGAGGATTTCTGAGCTTGCTGGAAAATGAAGAACAATGCAAATAAGCAGCAGGGGAGGTGGAAAACACATGCAAATCAACCTATACTTTCTGGTCTGTAGGTCCCAAGCCTCATTACCTTTGAAACTTCTGCTTGCGCTTAAGCAGCGCTCTAGCTTCTTTCTCAAACATGGAAGCAGCGTCTGCCATCCACAATTTAATGAGCCTCAAGGAGATCAAAAGAACCAAGTGAGAGAGATTCCAATTGTCATCTTAAAATAAATTACTTCTGTATTTGTTTATTTATAATTCTTTACCTTCTTTATCTTATAATTATTTTTCTTTCTGTTTTATAGATAGGTTTTTTATGGATGTCTAGGAAAGGACAGCATTTCTGCTTGTTTGAGAGATGAGGAAAAACACTAACATGCTTTTTATGATCTAAGTAGTATGAAGTAATGTTTATCACATATTGCTTTTCATCTTCAATAAGTTCTACAAACATGCATGTATTAAACCTTAAAACATTCTCATGAGGTACATAAGAAAAGGTCATCTTCATTTTCTATGTGGAGAAATCTGTGCCAGAGAGAATTTTACTGCCCTGTGCATGAGAAGACTACATCGAAGATGAGAATTAGCAACAGTTTGTCTGAGTAGGGAAGAGAAGTACAGGCAAGCTAAACAATCAGAGCAATGAGAGACTTATTATTATTATTCCCTGTCAGTGAAAATTGTAATTATAAAACCTGCGGTGCTAAAATAGGGATTTTTTTCCTCAGAGGAGGAGAGGTTGAACTGAATATATATTGAAAGAACTACTAAAAGGAGTGTACATTTGGCAATGGAAAAATTCAGAGAATATTTCTATCGTGTGATAAAGAACAAAACTTGAGTAGATAGTCTCAGTGCAGTTTCCTTGCATGCATTATGAAGCAGTCATTACCAGTAGGCACAAATGCTACTTTTTATTCTGCAGAGCTTCTGTTCCTTCAGTAGAAGGAATGGTTATTCAGTATTTACTTTGTTATTTCCTTCTCCAGTACACACTTCCATCCTGCCTTCAGTGCCAAATATTCCACTGAGGAAATAAAAATATCTTCAGGGGTTTTCCCAGGAGGTCCTCAGCACTGACATTTAAAGGAAGCTGTGCCTCAGGGAGATATGGCTGGGGCCAGGGGTCAGAGCCCCGCATCAGTAGCTCCAGCACAGGCTCCTGTTACTTAAGACACTTTGCAGATGCTAGAGGCAGAGGTAGCCACAGACTCTGCAGATGTATGCATGCTGTGGTGCAGAACAACCCTTAGTCCTGCTCTCTGGGTGTGCATGATTACATCATGACTCTTCTTCCTTCCTTTATGAAGAAAGACCAGACACTGGGGCAGGGAAAGGAGCAGAGTTTGCTTTAAGAGGTTGCTGGAAGACCTCTGATCCACCTCTCAAAATCATCTCAACCACTGTACTCAAACCCTTCTTCCTCTCTGTGCCCTCCATGCCCACAAAGGAAAAGACGACTCAGTCTCAGACAGAAACAACACTTAGGAAAAAAATGGTCCATGTGATGCTTGCTCTACAAATTAAAGGAGGGTTGAACAAAGCTGAGGTTGAAATTACATTGCCAGCCTCAGTTCTAACACTCGTATGTGGGCTGAATGTGCACGTACAAAAATATTCTAAAAGCAAATACAGTTGGGGGAGCTTTTACTGTGTCTACATGAGATGATGAGGAGAGTTCCACTGAGTGCAGCCTATATGAATACAATCGTCAGGGAAATTACGTGTGAAACGCCACCGTTATTTTAATCCTGAGACCAAAGTAGCTCCTCTCAAATGCAAACATGTGTAATTTAATAGCTTCTACAGACCAAGATTATTTCACCCATGTCGTACATAAAACAAGCTGTTTCCATTAAAATTAGAAAGCCGAGTGTTTATGTGTATCACTTGGAAGCCAGAGGTATTTCCCAAAACAAAAGCAAATCTTGATAAAAGCTAAAATGACCTCACACTATGGTCATTGCGAAAAGCCATAGTTATAAACCGTGTGTATCTGTGAAATGGTGTTACCCCCTTCAGGTACATCCTGGGACCAGTACTGATAATCCCTGGCATTTAGTGACACCTAGTGGTATTTTCTTAAGTAGGAAAAGTCCGTCCAGTCTAAATTTATTAAATGTTAGACGCCTGTGTTAGAGCAATAGCTCCTCTGAATGCGCGGTGGCAGATTTCCTCCCTACTTTCCTTCTGCTTTCTGAATCCTACGGGAAGCTGAGAGAGTCCACAAGGATGCCAGTAAGAACTACACACTTTATAAATTAAAGAACAGTTTCATAAAATATGGGAATGGGACAGAAATGGTTGTTTGATCCATGGATCAGACACCCCACAGATGTCTGGAAGGGGACTGCAGCATCCTCAGAAATCACTGTGCAGAGAAATGCAGCACATTCCTCTAAGGGCTGGTCTGGGACCCAAGTGGTAACAGACTTTGGATGTAAAACTGCCATCAATCATAACGTGTCTTTAGGAATATGCAGCAGGCTGCTTTATGGGGTTGCAGTGGTTCTCAAAAAGTTTTTTAATAGTCTTCTGGTATTTTTAACTTGCACTAGTCTTTTCTATGATCCTTGCCACACATAATGTCCTGTTTCTGGCGTCCAGTTAATGTTTAATTTATGCTAAAAAGACACCTGCCCTGCCTAAATGTAGGTCCTTTTCCAGCAGATGTCACTGTGAGGTAATAAACACAAAATCTAAGCCCCTCACTGGGGTGTAGGCAGTTGAGTGGGATGCAGGACACCCACAGCCTGGCCAGGAAGAGGGCCCGTGGCTTGGCACCCTCAGGGTGAGGAACCCTGGCTGCTTCCTCACCCTGACACACACCACACGCTGCCAAAAAAGTGTCTGGGAAGAGGAAGCCGTAGGCCTTGTCCAGCAGCTGGTGGAGGAGGCCTGTATGGTTCCCCTGGTCTGGGCCATGCCCTCACCCTCCAGCAGGTCCGTGAGCTGTTATACGATATAAACCACAAGTAGACTTAGATATAGAAATAGATGAGGAAATTTTGGCACTACTTTTTCACTGAAAAGTGTTAACACGTAAGAACATTTTGTGGAACTATACCAGCTTTGCCTAACCTTCCTGTAGAAGGGAGTGAAGCAGGACAGGAGTATAAAAACTAAGAGTATCGCAAAGCTGATGAGGAGGGCACTCTGTGCTGGGCTCTGTGACCTGCTCCCAGCTGCAAACCACACTTGACTCTGCCTCTTGGCTGTCATTTTTCAGAGTGCCAGGACCATAAAACTCCTTTGGGCTGGAGCGTTCTCTCATTTTAAGTTTTTTGTAAGAACTTTCAAATGCTCTTTGTTTTGTACTGGTTATAAACGGGAATATTTCTGTGAATATAAATAATTTACCAATCACTTCTACTGAAAGAGCAAATATGTTTTTTATTTAAGGAAGTATATCTTAGGAAAGTCTAGCATTTTATTTTATTCTATTTTTTAAATTATTTTCCAGTAGATGTTATGGAAAGAGAAGCTTAATGTAATTTTTTTCTGTCAAAAAAGAACTACTGTCAAGCAGCTCTTCAGTCTACACGTTCTGTCCACACCAACAGTATTATGTGGACATAAGGGTTACGCAAACAAGACTTCTGCTGATAAGACAATTTCAGATCATCACAAGGTGTTTAAATTATAACTTGACAATTCAAAACACTGCTGGTTCCTATAACTGGTGCTGTGAATTATGGCCTGTTACACGCAGTGGGAGCCAAGTGCCTTTATTTACTAGTAGTAGTTGAAATCATGCAACTTCATTGTGCAGTACTCCCTGAAAAGGCATTCCCAAACAACAGATTTCTGGGGTTTGTCAGTAACTTAGAAATGGCTCAGTAGATTTTTCCCTTTTGTCAATTGTTAATAACAAATAGGAAAACTTTCTTGGTGTGATTTGCACATTTGAAGCGACAGTGAATTTCAACTCTTGCACCCCATACCTCTGCTTTCACGAAATTTCAACACAAGCATCAGAATCTCTTTCAACTTTAAGTTTTGCATTTTAAAGCATGGAAGGTGACGTGAGAGAACTTATTTCTGAGTCTGACTTTTGTCTTTCGATCTCTGAAGATAAACTTCCTTGAGGTGAGCAGATTAACTAGTACAGGATGCACATTAATTGCTTCTGGCCTGCCCTATAATTTTCACTTTTTAAATTACTTTTAATGAAAAAACCCGCTCCTTTAAATAAGTTATAAGAAAGTAATGTAAAGAAATGTGACCTTTCTTGGATTTTTCCCTCTATTAACTGCTTCTTTTCTCGTGCTAAGCTTATCCAGTACCATGAGTGAGAACTTAATGTACAAAGCCTACACAACACTACTCAGAAACTTATCAAAGTTTCAGATCTGTGATGTGTGTGTTATTTTTTTCTTACTCTTCATGATTCAGAAGCGCAGTTAAGAAAAAAGGCATTACTGGATTTGTGTCAGCGTGAGGCACTGCCAAGTTTAAGAGTCTTCATAGAACTCATAGCCACGTTTTGTATGGAAAAAAATCAGCAAAGGGGAAGATAGAGGGACAAGTTTTTCTACTTTCCACCCAAGGGGTGATCGCCGCAGGAGGGCTGACAGCCACGTGATTATTCAACCTTTGGCCTGTCAGCAACAGCCCCAGCTCGACAACTAGCCCACGTGCAGTGCTTGGAGCATGGCTTTTTAGACACAGATGAGAATACTCTGTCCCATTCACTGTGACTTACACCAGGACCATGGGCATTGCTTGACTCATGTTTAGTTCTAATGCAAATGATTTCTTAGTTCGTGTAAAATTCTAGATACTTCGATAACCACAGGCTGGGAGGGACCGAGGAAAGTAGTGAACAGAGAGCCATCAAGAGCTGGTTTGAAATATTGGGTGTAAGTTAGATTTTGCATTTCACTACCTATCCATGTTTACTGACTAAGAGATATCATTAAAGTCATTACACCTAGTAAAAATTACTGAATTGTGAATGTCTCTTGTGCTATGCATTTGTGATGCCACTTGTAGTGTAGTGTAATAAAATTAAGGAAATCCAGACCTTTGTTGAGCTGTGCAAGGGAATGATTGCATCAAGTTCTTTTTATCATATAGACAGTCTGTTGTGTTTGAGAGAATATTGCTAACCTCCGAGCTGCCATTAAACATGGAACTAGGGTAACATTGCCACAATGACTCCAAAGACAAGAGATTGAACATAGCAGTGTCCTGCAAGATTGTATTCTCCTCTAATGGATACTAGAAAGGAAGAATGAAAAGTGATTTGTAGTATTTCTGTATAGTTCTGCCTCCAAATTATTCCAAAAGGGAAAAAACACTAGACACTCAGATGCTTTCTCCCAAATAGCTCTCAGAGATGCACAGTACTGGAATAGCTTTCCATAAGGAGTAATGGGAATCAGAAACAACCAATTTTAAGTTGGAGACTGACTAATTTACAAACAGGGTGACTGCAAATGCCTTCAACAAGCCTGAAACTGGTGATTCAGAAGTTCCTGAGGCAGAAGGGATAAATGAAATAAAAAATGTTCTCTGTTGGTTGTAGTGTTGTTCCTTCCTGTAAGAGAGAGCTTTTTCGCTTTGTTTCACTTCTAGAAAGCTGAATTTATGGCTAAGCAGGGAATTAGTTCTCCAGCTTCTTTTATGACTGAAGTGATGCTCACAGCAAGTTGGGTCAAACAAGCCAGGCCACAGCTTCTCTCTTTTAGAAGCAAAGCAAGGTAGCTTTCATAAACCATCTCTAGCTGTCCGCCATTCAGACTTGATGTGTCTCCTTCCCATGTCAGCATAAGCTCCTCTGTTAGGTGGGGCAAGACACCACAAGGCTGTTTACATGACCCGACACTAACTGATGGTCAGCAACTGGTTTTCTCAGCTATCAGGCAACTCC
This sequence comes from Stercorarius parasiticus, assembly GCA_013396915.1. Lineage (NCBI taxonomy): Eukaryota > Metazoa > Chordata > Aves > Charadriiformes > Stercorariidae > Stercorarius > Stercorarius parasiticus. The sequence continues at coordinate 258,053 of VWZL01004175.1, forward strand.
CCTGTTTGTCCAGGCCCTACTTTTCTGAAAAACAGGGTGGTATACAGAGATATCAGATTGCCTTCACATCCTCTTAAAACCACACAGCCAAAGCAAATTTCTCAAACAAATATATCTCAAGTAGGATTGTCCCTTGCCCTGAACCACTGCAAAATGTATTATAGCAGAGTGACAGCACTTTACCTGTGTATACAGGCATACACAGTAGAGAACTGCATCCTTTAATATTGGCATTGTTTTACAGGGAAAAAAAATCCCTTTTGCATGTGCTTAAACTTCGTGTTTTATATCCACCTACCTCTAAGCATTCAGAAAGAACCAAAAGATCGAGTAAAAGACCCACAGGCAGTCCAGCTCACCACTCCATGTCTGGGAGTTGCGAACTACAATTAGCATTTTCTCTTGAGTGCAGTTCCACCTCACGTTGCAGCAGCCCTTTCTGTAACCTGGAAGCCCAGTCCTTCACATATTTCTCATATCCTTCTCATTTGAGCACTGGAGTCTACATATTGACCAGATATGGTTTTGTTGCCAAGTGCCAGCACCTGAGGAGGAAACTGAGCACTAAACCACTGATGTCAATTTGTTATGTAAATGAGGAAAAAAGCCACAAAGATTAGATCCAAACTTCTCCAATTTCAGGGTTGCTTATACCCTCTTCAGTTCAGTTTTACTCTTTGACATGGTATTTCAGTCTTAATATGATTCCTGTTTTCCTGTCATGCTCCCTCCATGGCCTTCCCCGCCCTTTATGAAAAAAGGAGTTTGCAATCATGGTAATTGTGCAGACTTCCACTGCCTCATGCAGCCACTTTCACCTCATGTCCCCTATCACATTGCTTTAAGCTGAGAACTAATTAAGTAAAGCCATCACCATTTGACAGATATAAATTGATCTTTTTTGCCTCAGAAAACAGAAGAAAATCCTACAAAAATTTTTGAAGTAAATTTTTTTAACTAGACAGAGATAATTAGGTTTTGCATTCTTCAAAATAGGAGAGGGAAATTTGCAGAGGTCAGTTTGCCATTACTGTGTCATAAGGAATCATCAGCAGCTTTGTTTGACATGTTTCTTTTTCATCAAATATATCTCGTGAGATCCTTGTCATTATATTTCTTATTGTTTTAATGACAATGCATTTTATGTATGTTGGTTAAACAGCAGGACCATGCCTGCACCGCCTTGTTAAGGTTCCTTCTGCAACCACAGAGGTGCATCGTGCTGCTCCATGCTCTTGGCTTGCAAGTGGAGGATGCTTGTGCTGCAAAGTGCCCTGTGCCCCTGCAAGCCCTCTCTCCTTCCCAGGTACTTGCCACACACTCGTAGATGAGCCCAGATTATGACCTCTTGGTGCCATTACACTCTTTAGCACCCAAATCAGCCTACTTTGTGATGGGATGTCATAAAATTTTTAAAATAAAAAAAACCCCACAACTGCCAGTTCTGACCCAGGCTGTCACACTCCTTAGCTGACCACTGAATCATGCTTCATCAGCTCAGAAACAAAAGCATGACCCTTGGTGGTCAGCTGGAAGAGACTTCACCCTGACAGCACCCCTAGACAAAGGGGGATAAAATAGGGGCAACAGCAGCAACAGCCTAAGGAAGTGTTTTTCCTTGGTACTATTTCATTAGCAGCAAAGTCTCAGGACTGTGCAGAGACAGGGAAAAGGGAATATTTTTCATGTAATAATAGGAAAAAAAGAATGACTTGTTTAAACCTAGCAAACCACAGGCTGATAATCAGTATGGGAGGTGAAAGAAAATATTTAGAGTAAAGTGGGCGCAAAAACTTAGAAATATAATCCAGCCAGGAATAAATAGAAAGCTGGAAGCTAGAAGAAAGTCTCACCAGGGATTGCTAAATTCAGGAACAGCCTCCAGTATGAGGGATGAGGACAAAAAACCCCACTACTCATAAGATGGAACCAGTTCAGTTCACAACAGAGACTGTGAGAAGTTGTTACCCTAGATAACAGCGCAGAAACTTCAGGCAGCCATGACACTCCTGGTACTTCTGTGTTCCTAGCAGCAAACCTAATCTGGAGGCTAAGAGTGAATGTGAATATTCATGCTGTGTTATAAAAAAGCCAAGAAATTCATAAGTTCACAGAGCTTATGGACAGACAGGCTTTTTCTCCAAAGGGGCCATAATCAGGGCTGTGAGAGTGATCTATTAGCAGCCAAATCAAAAACAAAAGTTGCAAAAATATTTGGTTCAGATCCATATTCTTATCCAGGCACACAAGAAATCTGTATTTCTCAGCTGTCAGAAGAATACCCTAACTACTAGGATAGATAGGTATTTTGGGTAGGGGCACTCTTTGGCCACTCTTGCTGTAATGTCATGCTCTAGGTTAATGGTTAAAATGTTTAAATGGAATGTAACTCACTAATCCTTGCTTGAGGGATTTTTGTGAATTATTATTGATATAAAGCAGAATAACCTTGAAGGGAAGATTCAAAACAGGCCATGTCAGGATGTCTTAAAGTGCAGTGGTTAGTCCCATATGCAAAGCTCTCATGCAGTCAAAGTAAGTTTAACTCATCCCACCTTCTGAGCAACTGTTCCAATCACTGAGCTCTGGAAGCTACAGAGTATAATGAAAATCATGACCCTGTTACTCCAGTTTGTCAAATCTAGCCCCTTCTGGCTTTCCATTCTACACAGGATGGCAAAGAGCTATTTGTGAATTATTTTAAGATGACTAAAGTGACTTCCGATAAAGCTAATTAAAGTATCTCTCAAAAAAACATTTCCCCTAGATCATTTATTGGGTAATAATAGGGGAAGAAAAAAGAAAATGGCCAAGAGTAATAAAGCTACAAGTGAGCAGGTATACAAACCCTGATGACTCAGGTAACCATAATTACTATTTTTAAATCACTTTGTTCCAAGACAGAAAAGAAGCTTCAAAAGATTTGAATTAAGAAAAGGTAATGACTTGGCAGCCCAGTTATGCTGGATAAAATTCTGAGACAAACATTACTGTGAAGAAAAGCTGACTTTAAAATAGTTACACTAACAGCATAAATATATGCATTGTTTCTGAAGTGGAAAGGGCAGGATAATATACCATCAACACAGAACAATACGTTAAAAAAATTCGCATTCTGCCTTGTACTAAGTGAGCTTCTTCATACTGCTTTCTTGGGCTTTCTCCAAACATGCTTTCTATGATAGTTGTGTTTCATTAGAACACATTTCTTTGTCCAGAAGCAATCCCAAGAAAAAAAAAGAAAAAAAAAACAGGATAAAAAAAGGGTGACTCAGATATTTTTATCTCCTTCCACTTGCCTCAGGGATAAAAAAAGCAGGCATCAAAATAAAACAATAAAAAAGCCACAACCTTTCCTGTTACTTTAAAAAGGTAAAGCTTACTCCCACAAGTGTATATGGGGAGAGCATAGACAAACTTTTGTCAAATTCTTTTTATTTCCATACCACATATCCCAAAATAACTACCTGTAGCAGATGCTACTCTTCTGGGTAAGAGAAAAAGAAGGGCCAGGAATAAAGCTTGTTTTCTTGCTTGGCTGCTTGTGTATTAAAAGCACTACATTCCCTTCATAAAGTCTTAACTGTGACGGAGAATGTTAGAGATGATCCTTGATTCTTCTCTTGGTTGCACAGGAAGACATAATGAACACAAATCTAAGCAGACTTTCACATTATATTTTCAGAGCAGTCAGACACTACAGCTTAGTAAAACTGATAAGTAAGATGTGCTCAGCGGTGATCTAGCAGAGGTAAAGATCTTGTTTCCAATTCAAATCACAACAGTTAAGACTCTGGTTCTGCACACAGCTCAGCCAATGGGTGTCTGATGAACCCTGTTTTCAAACAACTGGGAGAAAACCACTCTCTGAGCTACCCCAGGGAAAATTTCCTCCCATTGTCCCACTAACAAGCCTGTAGCATTGACTGTGGTGCTGCAGTAAAGGGAAGTTGCCTGTCTCATCTAATCATACTGCCCCAAGTCTTGCAAATATTCTAGCTGGCACACTAGGCAAAACTCTGCGTCTACACTTAGGGAGATTTAGCATAACAACGCTGTCAGTGGTGAGACTCCAGACCTGGTCTAGTATAAGCAGAATTTAGTCCACATTTGGTCTTAATGAAATCAATTTAGTTTCCTGCATTTTTTTTTCCTTCAAAGGAATCTTCACTCAAATATATAAATCTCTGGTTCTTCTCTGTGTTGGCTGTCTAGTTTATTGAGTGACATTGATGTTTCATCTGTACTGGGATATCTTTAAACCTCGAGGGCAGATCTCTTATATAAATGTTTTTACGGTCTCTGCTCAGCCGTTGTGTTAGGGTGAAGACTGTGATTTTCATTAAGATAGCATAGAACTGTTTGAATGATAAGCTGCTTCATGGTGTAACTTGAACGCAGAAAGGATGAAAGAGTGTGTGGTGGAGACTGCCTATGACAGCAAATTTCCCCCCAGGGGTGTGGCTGAGGGCTGAGTGGGATTTTTTATTTTTTTTTCAAAGGCCACATGACAACTGCTCTCTGAATTCAGATATTCATGTATTTCTCTGGCAAAAAAAGCACTGTAAGAATCTGTCAGATCTTTTACAGACCTGGAGGTCTGCTTATCAGAAGCAGAGTTATATGAAAATAACTTGAAAAATAGTGTAGCTCTGCTTTAGATCCATAGAGGAAAGATACAGGACTTCAGCATGTACTACTAATAGGCCAAAACTGAATTTGAATTTGCTGCAATACTGAATTTCCTACAATATGCCTGAAACAGATCAACTGTAGTCAATTGGAACTGAACGTTTCACCAGAGGAACAGCGAGCTAGCAAAAATACATAAAATTCAACCAGGAGAAAATGAAGACCTCAACTCTCTACACTGCAGACAAGGTAAGACTTCAAATAGAAATGCAATATTCCTTTCCTGATGCCTTATCTCTGCAGTCTACCTTCTGCTTCAGCTGCCTACCAGGTTCTGAGTGCACTTTAACGAGGCTGCCAGTCCCACATAACCCAAACTGTCTTAGGACTCTGAGCAAACAAGATTTCAGATCTCTTCTGGTTCATCAGCATTTTTGGGCACAAGGGTCACCTGCAAAAAACGTACTCGCAAGCTCATGGTCTGACCAGTCCTCTTGTGATGTGCAAGGCTACAAAAGATGGAGCTCCACATGTTCCTTGCTGTGCCCACCTGTCTTCAGAGATTATTTTGCCTTTGAAGTGTAACAGTTAACAGATAAAGTTGGGGCAGGGAACAGAGAAGCATGCTGTGGGCTTTCTATTAATTTACATTATGTAATCCAGTCTAAACAGAAGAGTTCATTTATTTCAAGATTTTATTCTGGGGAGACCAAGAGCCTGCCACGTCTTTTACTGCAGAACTTAAATAAGCAAGTGATAAGCAAAAGCATTCAGAGAAAACCACATCTATAATAATGCATAAACCTAGATGTGAGAAACCATTTAGGTCACAAATGAAGCAAAGTTGGTGGTATCCTTCAGTCATTTTTTGCTTTTGAACATATCACAGAAGATGGCATAATTTATCTAAGGCATTTACAGTTCTGCTTCAAGTCCAGAGTGGTGAAAGAGCTGAAAGAGTAAACATTTGAAAAAGTGGCTCTATTCAAAGTTTACCTCAAAAATAGTAATTCAGCTTTTGCTATACATTAAAACATTACTATGGCAACTTGATAGCTAAGCTATAATTAAAAATGGGTTCTTATTCCTATGAGAAATTCCAGTTTTCACGATTCTAGTTCCTCTGCTATTTTGATTGGCAATGTATTTTCTGTACTTGTTACAGTTGACTTCTTTCTTTAAGTGACAGTAACATTCATAGTGAGACCTAGAGCTCCGGCAAAGATAATATGGACTTGCCTTATTTGGTTTATTTCTCCCCAGTATGCTCCATCCTAATTCTGTGCACACTGAATCCAGTTTCCTGCTCTTGCATTGAGTAACTTACATGGTTTTCATTTGGGTTAGGTTATTTTAAATGTAATTATCCTGATGACATCAAACCAATACATACAGTTCATATAGTTTTCTCCATCTGTTGACTTCTACGCTATTCTGAGTTGTTAACTCCTCAGCCTCCACTGTCAAAATATCTCTCACGTATGACTTACATTTTCTCTTTGTCAGCTTTTCCTTGCTGCTCATAAATCAACACTATCCTCTTGTCTATTCTTTGTGGAAAGCGCTGTCAAGGCTGATTTTTGGGTCACTCAGATAAGAGGCGGTTTGAACCTGCATGTACACACTGTATCCACCACCCTTCAGCATTTTTGAGTCTACTCCCAAGCCCAAATGATTTCATCACTAGGAAACCCCCTGTAACACTCAGTAGAATTCCTTGTTCACTTGCATTTCATGGCTGTGCCCTTCAGAAAATCTGATAAGATACAGTTGGTGCATTAGTCACCCACTCCTACTGTAGTCTGAGGCATGCCCATAACACTCTCTTTTTAAAAAAGTTGATTTTAAACTGAAATTTTTTTTTTTTTTTTTGCTATTCAATACTCAACCTGAAACACGCCATGGTTGCCAAGATTAAGTTAATAATTTGCCTATCACCAGGTAGGTCTGTAGGTCTGAATCAAGTCTCTGATTGCAGCTATCTAAGCCCAGAAGGGAAATTTCCCACAACAGTGAAATTTTCTGAAAATTTCCCTTTACTGCTTTAGCAGTAACAGCTATGGTGGCTCTGGTGGCTTCTATACCTAGAGTTATTTTAAATGTTCTCTGACATTTAGTGGTTGTAAAGTTTATAGTCACACCTGATTTACAGCTCTGGTGATTTTTGTCTACATTAGGGCTCCTGGTGTTGGTATCAACAATGTAGATACAGCATCTTTGCAGTGGTGAAATTACATTGAATGGGGGAAGAATGCAGAAAGTGAAGACAGGCAGGGTCTACTGCTGCTAGTATATCTACAGTATCCAAGCATTTGTATCAGAGTAAGTCAAACACCTTGACTTACTTTTTATTTATATCAATATCTCTAATTCACATTGACATTTAGGCTAGGATTTTCAAAGGAGTTTGAAGTACCCATATAAGCTTAACTGAGTTTGCACTGCTGATATCTCAGACACTGTTAAGAACTCACTGAGACTTCTTACGAACACCAAGGGGGAAGGTTTCTGTTTTTCAGAAAGTTTGTTAGGATTTCATAACTACAATTAAAAGCTTAGAGCTCAAGTGTCCTTCACGTTGTCATTAATAAACCTATTAGTTGCGTTCAGCCAGTAGCAGTGTAGGTAGTGGAATGAATAGGAAGTTTGAAGAGGAAGTGTGAAAAATAGACCGAAGACAGTGTGGTGTTGATAGTAATCATTATGTTTCTTTACAGAAAAGATGAAGAGCTCTCTGCTCGCAGCTATCTTTTTGTTTGCAACAGGTGAGTTTTCATTTGCTGCATAACTTACTACTGTTTATAAATAGTAAAACTTCTTAACGTTACTCAAAGACAAGATTGTACAACCAAAACCATGACCGAATTAAGTTATGTGGGTAGGAGTAACGACAGCAAGTAATATTTTTTTCCTATTTCTTTCACAGCTGCCTCATTAAACGATTCCTTTTTATTCCCTAGGTCCCTGCAACTGCGTAAAACGGGATTCACCGTTTTGCCAGCAGCTCCCAGGTGGGTAAATATTTCTCACGTAGCATCTAGTTAATGGCAAAGACGAATGCCGTTGTTGAAAGGAACCCGTCAACCGAAATTATGCCGGTGGCAAGCGCTGGCGCGGGGCCCTTGGGTGGGCAGCGGCAGGGGGGGGCCGGGAGGGTGGAGGCGGAGCCTGTGCCGGCAGCTGGCTCCGCCCCGGCTCCTCCGCCCAGGCTCCCCCTGGCGGCCGCCGAGCGGTGAACAAATCCTCTCTAGTGCAGAGTGTCTGGACAAGCTACCACGATTTCAAAAGACAATGTTTACATGTGGCAATTGTTTATGTTTGACATTCAAGTAATGAATCACTGCTAATGGAAGAAAGGACAAGTCCAACGCATTTCAATAGAGGGTGTTACACAGCAGCTGGTGATCATCCGATGTGCTTCATGCTGAATTTATTGTAGAAATATCTTACTTGCTAAGAGCCACAGCCAAGAAGTCAGGGTTTCGTGTACACGGTGGCACTGGATCATCAGGAGGACTATATTTTTCTTGAAATTAGCCACGGACAATTTTCTACTCCTTGCTATTAGCCAATCAGGCTAAATTCTACTAAACCACTACTGAGAACAGCAACTACACAAGAAGAAAACCAAAAAGTTCCAGAGTGAAAAAAGAAAGCTCTTTTTGTTTGGTTGGTTTGGGTTTTTTAAGAAGAACCTGGGTTGTGATGTCCTTAGAACAGAGAAAAATTTTTTTTATTTCTTTGCATAGCTCTTGGAGCACAGTCATGATACAGTACTAGCACTATTCTAGGGGATAATATGCATGTTCTTTAAGGGGAAGCAGTACAGTAAAACAAAAATGCACTAGGATAAAATTGAATGTGCATGTGGACATTAATACCCACAAATAGGACAAGTGAAAAAAAAAACATTCATTATGTTCATCTGGAGAAAGTAACACAGAACTTGAGTATATTGGCAGCAAGGTGGTGCACTGGCATGTTAGTTGAGCTAATACACTATTTCCATACATAAAATCTACCATTTTTTCTTTGTTCTAACATCATCATCTCGTAGAGAAAGTTGGAGGTTTTTTGCAAGACAGAAAGCATGAGGAGCAATACAACCCCCTGTTCTTCTATAAGCAGGGAGAGGTCTGCAACACTGTAGTCATCACTTGGATCTCAGTTAATAGAAATTTGGGGAAGATGTTAGTAGAAATTTAGTACAAGATTGAAAGTGTTTCCTTCTCATCACTCACTCCAGAACTGTTATTTCAAATAGTGTCAGGAGCAGTGTTACAAACATATTGATATCAAGTGTTACCGCAGTTCCAAAAAGGTTTTGGTTTCAGGTGTTTCTTTAAAACAACAACAACAACAAAGTAAATGAGAAGCTTAATTCAGAGTAGAAGAGAAGAATGTGAGAGCAGTTGCTGCTTTCCCCAGTTGTTAGTGCACCATGTCCATGGGTGAAGTGGACAAGATTTGGTCTGGTGGTCAGACTAGGAAAGCAAAGAATTCAATACTTATTGACATTGCTGTAAAAACAAGGAAGACCTGATCTTCACCTACCCAAAGGGAACATGCACACACCTAAACTGATGCAGCATAACTTTATTAGAAAAGCACATTTCTTTTAGCAGGAGAAAGGAAGTGTCATGGAATGAGGGTATTAAAGTTTGAGCTATGCCCATCTGACACACTTTTTGGTCCAAATCAACTTTTAATTTAAATATACAGCTGCTATCTGAATGATGAAAAGAATAACGAGGATACTCTGTAACTCAGATTGTAGGAAGAAATAGCTCTGAATGAGGAAAAGAGGAGGACTTTTACCGTAACCATGCTGTAATACTGACTCCAGAGATACACATATTTACTTAACAAATAGCAAAACATTTCTTATTCAAGAATGATAAGCCTACTGGCATCTCATTAAACCTAATAGATATAAAGAACATGTGAGTCTACTCATCAGGAAAAATTCATTTTTATCACCTTAAGTATCCTGTACCTGTTGAGATCCTTATCTACTTTTCTGGAGAGAAAAAAAAATATTTCTGGGTCTTTTTTGAAAAGTGTGGGTGGTATTTTGAGACATCATGGCTGATTCTTCTGAACTAATAGTTCAGACAGTAAGATACAAAACAAAAGGAGAACAGTCATATTTTATCACTACCCTTTCTGATAAGAGACTTTTGAAATACTGAAATAAGCTAAAAATGACTTCCTTTAAGAATGTCATCAGCGTTTAACTTCCCTTCAGCTGAAAAATGTATGTTCAGCTACAAAAAAACCCTTGTATTTTTCTTTCAAAAAATTAAGCACAAGTCGTTTTGTACATAAGCTTATGCTCCTCCTGCTTTATAATGTGATCTTTATGAAGCTGGTAGTATAAGTAACATATTGTTTTTCTCCAGCAATAATGTATTATTCTGAACTACAGATAGAGACGACTGATGGTTGTGGAGTAATTCTAGAGTCTAGTCAATCGGTTGTGTTGATAATTAGTTCTGCGCTGCAGTGTATAATGCTTTGCAAGAAACTCCACAGTAGTTCTTGCCAGTTGTAAATCATGGAAACATCACATTGGCCCTTGGTGTTACTCACTAAAATGCAGTGCCTCTCTCCATTTTTTACACAACTTAATTTCAATGCATTCATTTCCAAGATGTTTCACAAGAGTGCGTGCAGTCAGTTCTGGCCTATATTTTCAAAAATGCTTATACATTTGTGTTTAACAGTTGATATCCCAGGCAGAGCTGTTGCCAACTCTTGTTTACAACCCTGCAGGTGAACAGTGCCTTCTTCCCGCGGAGGGCAGATGCTCCTGGTTCCCAAGTCACAGCAGCTCCCCCGGGGAAAGGGCTTGCTCCCCAGCCACCAGAAGCCAATGTTTTGCAGAGATTTCAGCAAACAACTGAGCACTTCCAGAAACCCAGTGGCAAGACAGGCACTGTCTGTCAGATGGGAACAGTGTGAAACAAGAACAGAGCTGGGAAATAAAAATCTAAGGTCTCTTAGTGCAGAGGTCCACAGTAATTTTGTCATCTGCTTTAAGGCGATTACCTTGCAATAGCTTTCCTCAAAGCAGAGGGCCAAAAGCTGGTAATGCTTCCTTGAATATATGCAATTTGTTTCTGCAATTTTTGTGCCAAAGAATGCAGGAGTGTTTCCAGAAGTATAAAAGACATTTCATTCATAATTGAAAATAAATAAACTTAAGCTTTAAATAAAGTACAGAGGCAAGCAGCAAGCAAGATATCTCTATTACAGGAGAGAAACATGGTTCAAAGGTGTAATGATATCAAAGCTGTAGGAAATACCAACACAAGCATTTCAGCACTGTCTTCTTGGATACATAACAGCTGGTAATAGCATCATAAAACACAAGAAGAATTACTCTTTTCTACGTTCATGTGGGAAAACTAGCTTTTACATGGAAACATTAGTACTGATAAGGTTTAATTTTCTAAATCTCTCTGTCCCTTGTGCTAAACATTAGTGAACTACTTGTCTTGAGAGTAAACGTGGCATAAGGACTCACACAGCTAGTCCTCATTTTGTTGCACAGATGGTATGGCCTGTTTTGTATTTGGTTTTGTTTCTCATAGTCACCTCACACCTGTTAACGGTAAATGGTTGCCTGTGATGAGTCTTTTCCAGTCCACATGTTTTCATCTTGCAGATTGGGACAATGAATTGGTATGCTACAAAGAATTAAACGAGGATTTAACTTGCACCTGGCTGCCAGTACCCAGTGCTCCGAGTACGATTAATTATACTGTATTCTTAAAATGGTAAGTCTAAAAGGCATTTCAGAAAACGAAAAGCTGTCATTGCTGTTTGGCATGATTCCTACCTGCCAGGGTTTTGCTCCAACATATTTCATGATATTGTAGGTTGTTACACAATACTGGTCAAAATCTTCCTTCACACCTCATCAATACCTACTGATTTGGTAAGAGCTTGGTAAGACTCATTATATATCTTTCCAAGCCTCCAACACACTGTTTGAAACACTACTGCCTAAAGATCACCTTAATCAATTACTTTTATTTGCATCTATTGACTTGCATTGAATATTCAACACCAATGCATGCAAAGCAAAAAAAAAAAAAAAACCAACACACCAACAAATAAGCAAACAGGCACTAAGCTGGTTTTTATTATACAATATGTATTACATTATGCTATGTCAGATGTGGCACATAAGAAAAATAGATTTTTAAGTATTTTCTTGCAATTTTTAATTATCAAGTATTTGTTTAATAGGTGGAAATTATCAAGTATTTGTTTAGTAGATGGAATGACGCATAGGGTTAATCTTAAACTGATTGCCTTAAAATATGGATATTGTCAGTGGTACCTTTTTTGAAAAAGCTAAAACAAAAAAGGCAAGTAAAATGTAGATAGGCAGATTGAAGCAACACCATTTTGTTAAAAAATAATAAGTTAAGCAGATTTCTGTCTCAGTAACTGCATTACAAAATGGATTTTCCTCATTTTATATCTACATATTTGGGATCTCCCATGAGATTAAGGGTATGTTTACAAAGAGAGAAGTGAGATCAGAAGACATGATCTGTGCCATGAGATCATATCATGGGGTACACAGGGTACAACACTGTACGCCGTTGGCAAATTCTGGTACTCATTGCTGATTATTTTGCCACACAACCCGCCACTCTGCATTAAAAAAGGGTTGTGGTTAGGAGCACCTCCTGAAGCTAAGGAAATGTCACTACACTGCGAAATTCCCCAGGGTGATTGGCACGTTGCAGAGGAGGAAAGCAATCATCACAGGGCTGAGGTTACTCCCCCGGTCACCTTCAATGATTTCCCACTGGAGACAGCAGCTAGTGCCAAGGTGCAATAAGCACCAAACCCCACTGCATTTGCTCTGTTGCCTCTTGGCCCCCCAGAAGCCCCAGTGTCTTGGAAGGGGAGAAGGACCCGTTAAATGTCTCTGCTTCTGTAGAGGTGGTATCAGCTGAAGTATTAGTAAGTCAGTCGCTCTTAGAGTCCTCAGCCAAAATCAGGCTGCCGTTCCTAGGCTGAGGGGCTGATGTTATGAACAGAGAAGGCAGAAAAAAGAATGAAAGAGGAGGTGGGTGAGGAAGGAGGGAGGCAATCGCCCCAATAGGGAGATGTTGATTTTCCTAAACCAGAGACAGGACTTGAACCTCAGTCTTCTAGGCTTCAACCCAGTGGTCTTAAAGAAAAAGTTCCTTTCTCCTTTTTTACTGTGTTAAAAGGAAAACAAAAAATGTTTGAAAGGGCTTTTTGCTTGTCTAGAAGAGGACATCACCCCTTTCTGCAAGTAACATCAGTTTGACATTGGAATTATTCCTTATACTTACTCCTTATGATTTAGTTGTCAGGAAGAAAAGGATTAAAGAAAAACACTCCCACAGAGGAGTTCCAACCAAGCATTTGAAATCATGCTTTAAAATATTAATGGTAAATTTACAACTAGTCTGAAGCAGAAGACAGGGGAACCTTCAAGTGGTTTTATTCGGGTATTAAATATTGTATCATGATCAGCACATTTAATTCTTGAAATATGTAGGTAGGCAATTAGTATGCCAGCCCATTTCTTTAAGAACATTAAACTGGCACAGCTTTAACCTTGAAAAAAAAATCTGTCCTGTGTGTGGCAGAGAGTAAATGAGAGAGATATGGGGAAAAAAGCCTAGGCAGAGCAGGAACAGCCTCCTATTTAACGCCTTAAACCTCTTGGGCTCTCTGCGCTGTGTTCATTAGGTATACCAGGAGAAGTCTACAGGGCTGAGGACTGAGATGGCATTTAAAGATCTCGGTCAAGCCCTGATACTTTGCAGGAACAAAAGTCAGAATCACAGAATTGTAGGGGTTGGGAGGGACCTTTGGAGATCATCTAGTCCAACGCGCTGCCAAAGCAGCTTCACCTAGAGCATAAAACAGGCATATAACTCATAAGAGGTTTTTCATACCTTTCGGGTAATTTAGATTCAGGTAACTGGGAAATTTTCTGTTCAAAAGGAATCCAAAAAGGCACCTCTATGGTAGTTGGCAAGTAGACATTCTGAAGTCATTTTTAATCTAATTTTGTGTCTTCTAAATGCTTTTTGTGTCCCACTGAAAGTAAAAAAGAAGGCCATATGGATTTTGTCTTGTATTATGCTGTGCCTTCCAAGTTTAAGGGATTTAACAGTTCTCCACCACATAACAAGGATTTGCACATTTAAATTTGCTAGAGTTACCAGAGTACTGGAATTACACTTGCCGTTTCAAGCTGCTCAGGCCTGACCTTCAAGATTTCAAGATGCTGAATTTTGTATGTGGGAACCTGGATAACTATTAATTGCTGCAGTGATGCTTTCTGGGCCAGGGGGAAGAAAGAGTAACTATAATCGAATATAAAGTTTGGTTTTCATTCTGCTTCCTTTTCTCCAAAGGTACAGAATACCAAAACTTTTTCGACAAAACACATCATCATCTTCCATCACAATAGAACGAAAGGACCTCTTCATGGAGCGATCTGTGTCTATTTGGATAGCAGTGAATTATGCCCATGACAGCTGCGTGAAAGGAAAGATGATCTCAGTTGTACCGAGCAAAGCAGGTACAGCGTATTCACAATTTGTGTTACTGTAATGCCCAGATGAAGTTGTGGTAGCATTTTCTTAAAGATTATTTCCAAAATTGTAACTCCCAATATACACTTGTTATTTTTACTGATTCAGAGAGCTAAGCTGCAGTTTGGCATCCTTGGATGAAATCTTTACTGAAGTCAATAGTGGAAGTCTTTATGGGAGAAGGGTTTTACTTTAGACCATTTGCTAGACTATAAAATAGCCAAATCCAGAATATATAGGGTAATTTTGGACAGTATTTAACCAGCTTCCTGTGCTCTCTTTGATGGCTTTCTGAACTTTATTAGCATACAAAGAGCAGGCTGACTCAGTACCATGCATTTAAGGAATCCTTGTTACACAGCGTTAGTGTTTTGAGCAAAGTTTTCGAATTTCAGCTCTTTTCAAAGGCCACTCACCCATTACACAGTGCTGCAAGGGAGATATAAAAAAAGAAGTCCCATTAACTATGACCTTTAGATGTTTATTTAAATATTCTGTACACTATCTGATCACAGAGATAACTTTAAGAGCTTCCCAAAACTTCACCTTCTCAGAGTAATCACGGTCCAAGAAAAAACAGTGCTTCTCACTGCTGGGGGGCACTACCGGTACAACCCAAATTATCACTATTACCTCCTTCAGAGGCTTTTGGCCACCTTTTGTTTATTGGAGGGAAAGAAAAAAACGTATTTGCACTTACAACTATATAGTTAGAGACAACTGCTGAAACTGGAGGATGTTCTGGAATTTTTTTATGGAATTCATGATTATAGGTACTCTTGATGTTTTGATTTTACTTTTCAGACTCACTCAGAATAGCGCCTGCTTATAAAAAAGGGTCTTCCTGAAATCAGTAGAAGCACTCACAAAAGAAAGGCAAGAGGAACAACCCTATTTTGTTGATACCATAAGGATTTAGCGATTATTTATTTCCAGTCTTTTTAAAGTCCTTCAGTGTTCAGTATTCTGTGCCAAAAGTCTTTCATTTTTCATAAACCACACCTGACAGACATAACTACCAAAGCTTTCCTGCTTCTCTTGCATTTATAACAGCTGCATGTTCCCCATTTTAGGGAAGTGCTTAACACCATCTAACATAAATGCTCATCAGATCACAAACCAATTGATAATAAAGTGGGACCTGCCTGCAACTCCTGCACTGTATGAGCTGAGATACAGAGAGGCACTCACAGAATCCACTCGGTGGACACTGGTAAGTACTTTCAGGTGACAATCACTTGAGAACATGAGGTGCTTTACTATCAGCTCAGCAGTACGTAGCACATACGGCAGGACATCAACAGGATGCTACTGAAGAGCACGCACGACATGAATAGAGAGGAGGCACAGCATGCAGACAATTTGCAGGCAAATCTCACAAAGGTCTCTTAGTCTTGTTCTAACAGATCTGAAACTGTTTGGGAAAGAAAGATTAATAGTTTTATACAGCAAAAAAGCAGAACAGCATGTCAGCTTGTTCTTTAATCCGCCAATGAGACACTACAACCATCAATGATGCAAAAGCTGAAGAGAATATCAAAAATGCCATACAAACTCAAATCCTGATTACACTCTAAGTGATGGGCAATATTGCTCTGTTTTGCTGCTGTCATTAAAATTTTGAAGTGATCAGAGATCAGGTTGCTGTGTTTCTTTAGATAAAAATTCATAGCTTACACACTTTTATTTTGCATCAGTTTTGCAGATTTCATTCTTGGACAAGAAGGGAAGTAAGTTCTCTGTGATGCAAGATCAGTTCCAGATGCATTTTTGGATGTGCAACAGTGAGACTATGGTGCAGCAAGAGGGCAGTATCTAAAACTAAAGGGACTAAGAAAGAGGCAGAAAATCAGTCATAATTTCAGTAAGATCTGCATGCAGCAGCAATGGCTGCTCATCCTGCCCCTTGCCATCCAGCACATCGTGCAAAGGCTTCACCAGCAGCATGCACATATGTGTGATTTTTATCACCTAGTCCCTGAAATTGTCTGGTTTTCAAACTCTGTTATCTGTAGTTGGATAAGAATAGAGGTTTATCAGGTAGAACAGAAACCCAAGAAGACTGTCTAAAGAGCAACTGTTCCCACTTCTTGGGCATCTCTGCTCTCCTAGGAGTCTCTTAACTTCTTTTGTACCACCAGAATCTCCTATGTTCTTCCCTTTGTATCAGAAGACCTATGATATTTTTCTCATTTCTCTTAATCTGGCTGCCACTTTATTTAGCCACTTCAGAAGGAATACTATGAGAGGTTCATGTAAGAAAGGTTTCATCTTGGTACAAACAATGTGGAAGTCTTGGAAGGGTCCCCTTGTTCATTGACATACAAGTCTTAGACCATTTTAGGACAGCCAGATACCCAAGCATACTCCACCCAATAGTGCAATAGATAGATAGCGATGTGCAGGCAGTCTGGTATGCAGCATGTGGAACAACAGATTTAAGAGCAGCAAAAATACATGTTCTGCAGGTTCTGGAGACAGGGCAGACAGGAGGTTCAAGTCAGTAGTGTGAAGGACGGGTAGAGAAAATTATACTGGGCGATAAGAATGATCGAGTACTGAAAGACTGCAGGTCATGAATATTTATTGCCTCCCATGTCCCAGCTGATCCTGTGAACTTAGTCTGTGAAGTCTTCATAACCACATGAATGTAGGCCGCATTTACAATGGGACTGGAGGGAAAGGGTGAGTGTGGGCATACAAGCACAGAGGATATATAAAGCTAGCTGAGAAACAGTGTTTATCAAGTGTAGGAGATTAAGGTACCTGTAATATAATTTCACTCTTGGGTCTTAAATCCATCTCACTTCCTTCTTGTTCTGTAGGAGACTTGGAGTCTTTCTATAATACTATGGGGTCTTTTTGTGACCAAGCTGGTTTTATTAGCAAAAGTATACGAAGTTCGTTAATCAACTTTAATAAAAAAAATAAAACGTTGCAGAAAACCAAAGAGAAGAGCTGGTCACCTAATAGTGGGCGATTTGGGTGGGGTTTTTTTAGTTTTGGTTTGGGTTGGTTTTGTTTTGGGTTTTTTTAGGAAATACATATAATTCAGGAAACAATACTTCACAGCAGACAGGTGCTAAAACAAATACTTCAGTCTGCAATAGCACTTCTACCAAAAACACCACAACACCTAGAACTGGTCAGACCAAAGGACCATTTAATGCAGGATACTGTGCTCCAATAGTGGCCACTGATGGACATCTGCGGACGAGTGTAAAATATATGAAGCATATAGCAACAGTCTTCTATCATAGTTTCTCCTACAGTTTTCAGCTCAGGCATTTCCTTAGACACAGGTGGTGTCTTTGTTTCAAGACAATCTCCATTCCCTATACAGCCTCTGGAGCTCCAGTGCCATCATCAGCTGCAGATGTACATTATTTCTGTGATGCTAATGCACAGACAGCCACACCTTCCAGCCATGCTCCTTACCACATCAGTCACATGGGTCCGTTTAGACATACTGTAACATTTGAGAATAAGGTAATTTTGAAAAAAAAAAAATTTAATTTGACCTTAACATCTTGTTCTTCAGAATGCCAACAAGGCTAGGAGTTAAGTGATTATTTTTCGGTATATATAATGCCTAATTGATTTTGAAAGCAATATTTAGACCTAAACTGTTGCTTACATGTCCTGACTGAGCAGATCAAACTCATCAAAAAGAGGGTATTGCCCTGAAAGAATTAAAAGACATTGGCTAAAATGTGTAGTAATTCCTCTGATGACAGGACCCCCTACTTTCAGCTGTAGTCAGAAGGTTGAAGAAAACAGTTCTTGGCTGAGAAAACAGTTGATATAAGATTATGTTTCATTGCTGTCAAATAAATTAACCATCATTTGGTTTTAGGTGTCTGTAGAAAGCAATGCTGTCAATGCCACCATTTCAAATTTAAATCCCATGTCTTCATACATTGTTCAGCTCAGATGCATAGCCAAGGATGGTCTCCACTGTGTTTGCATTTGGAGTAAAGAGATTTTGGTCCCTCACAGTAAGTGAAATATAGTTTTGTCCTACTAGGAATAAGCATTAATGTAAAAGCCTTTTAAAATCTTGTATCATATGAAATAGCATTGTCAGATACTGTTGAAAATATGAAGGTCAATGATTCATATGAGTGCATGTCTCCATCTTTTTCCACGTTTACCAGAACTCACAAAAAAGCCAAGAATATCATATAATGAAACTACAGAAATCTCTCCAGGCAGAAGAAGCGTTCTTCTGAAGTGGGAGGTAATGATCACTTTGAGTCTGGGTACCTTCTGTTATGTCCATGCTATTAATTTATTACTTTATAGGAAAAAAACCCCAAAACTTTCTCATTGTATTGAGACTACACTGTATAAGCAAAAGGCATTGAATATTCTACTTTTGCTTCAGGGTTCACTGCATTTGCATGGTGGTGTTTTAGGTGCTAGAATCCAGCAAGGAAAAACTACGCCAATTTATAAACTTTAAAAATTATCAAAACAACAATCTCTGGGCTAAAAATACATTGGCTAGAACAAAGATTCTTTCCAGCTTGCATTAAAAATTGGCATGCGTCAAGTTTGTCTCTGAGAATGAAGCTCTCCTTGAAAGATCCTCATAAGTCTTTAGCACATACCAGTGACACACCTCGTGTTTCATGTGTTCCTAAGGAGCATCCATAGTCTTGAGAGACCAAAACCTTTCAGAAAAGCTTGGTAAATCTATTAATTTACTAATTCATAAGTGAATATACATTATAACCTGGATGGAAAAAGAGCCTCTGGCTTACAAGAAGAGCACCTGGCTGCATGCTTCCCATAATGACATTTAAAGTTCAAACCTACACATCAGAGGCATTCCCTCTTCTGCAGAAGGAGCCATTATCAGCTGACTGACTACACCAGATCAGTCAGTTTTACCAGCTGAAGTTCTGTTGGTAAGAAATGGACAACTGACAGTCTTGAATGTATAGTCAAGGGACCTACAGGCAATTTCAATGAGGTCTTACTAGATGTGTTTGCATGGAAACTAATTAATTCTATTTAGATTCTGAGAGAAAGAGCATTGGGAAACTCCAAGAAGTTTGCCATACGGGACAGCTCTGGCAGAAAGGATAGAGCCTGTCAGAGTTTTGACATATCAGAAAATGTGGAAAGTTTTGGAGTTATGGCTTGCATTTTTGTTAAGGGAAAGAAAAGACAGCAGAGGAAATAGACACCTGATCTCCTGATAAGGATGAGAGATCCCCTTTTTCCCTTATGTCCTGAGAAGAAGGTAAAGCTACATACTAAATGATCAATTTTGTGATAAAGAAATAGACCGTATATGCCAATTTAAATGTTAAGCCAGGAGAAGAAATTATTCTCCATCTAAATGCTTTAGTTAAAAAAAAAAGGGTAATATTAAATATGGTATCAGGTCTAGGATCTTCATTCAGGATAACACTTAGACTAGTCTATTATGCGAAATAAGGTTCAAGTCCAGATGGCTTCAAAAAACACCAAAGGGGCAGGAGAAGGAGTCCACTCAATAATTAGCACGTTAAGTGGAGAGGAAAAAAAATCTTGGGCTCTGCTGCCATACTTGTTTAAGCTGATTTGAAGCAAAGAAAACAGCTTAAAGATGTTATAGGCTAGCCACAGCTCCTTTGCTTTCGCTAACATTCAGTGAGTAACCTACGCAGTTTGGATCAATGGGCACAAGATAGCTGGCATCAGCCTTAAACACCCAACCAGGCAACATGTATGGCTTTCATGGCTGCAGATAACACAGGACCCCCTGCAGGACTGCACAAGATAGAGCAGTGCTAGCCTTTTCCAGTCTCATTCTGCTAAGCTAAGAAAGCTAAATTCTACTAGTTTCTTCTTATGCGATAGACCTCATATTTCACATATCCTAGTAATTATTTCTCCTACACAGAAACCTTTTCCAGTTTCAAGGCCCATTGAGAGAAATGTAACACTATTTCCCAGCTGGTTTACTGGAGCTTCAAATAATCACACCAATTCTTCCCTCCCTATCATGGGGAATACATCTGTTTTCATTTTAAGAGCTTCCAGCTTTACCAGAAATTCCTCTCAACACATATGTCTCTGCCTTTGAAATTAATGAATGTCATCCTGTCTATAGTACTCCAAAAGTATCCAATTATTTCATTAAAATAACCCAATCTCCCAGCTTTGTGGTATCTTCACACTATTAATTTTGTGCCAAGAAATAACAGACAAGCTTGATATCAGAAGTAATCCTTGCAGCATTCACAGGCCTTCATGTATTGAGTTCAGTTTCCATCTAGTTTGCAGTAATTTCCATTTCTGTGCATTCGTTTTCCAATCTCTCATAAAGATTAGTACAGTAAAATGAGTGAACTATCACCACGTAAAAATTTGTATCAAAGGATATGTAATAAGTTCCAAAGTTGTAGTATAATTACTAGCATTTATCCTCAAAGAGACCAGATGCCTAACAGAGCCTAGTAGATGAAGATTCCCAGAGGCATAAATTGCAATTAAACACCTCTCATTAACTTTCAAGCTCCTAATTACAAGGAGTATGTTCCAGTGAAGTGTAGAGAATGTTACAGCTGCTTCACTGCTGTTATTACTAATTGGATACACATAACTAAGATCCCAATTAAGCAAAACACTTAATCCTGTGCTTAAATCCTCTCAATTTAAGCATGCTCTTAATTTTAAGGAAATACTTTGCTTCATTGATTCCTAATAACCTAATTTTAAAAAGTATGATTTTATCCCCATCATTAAAGGTGACATTTTGTTTATACAATGTAATTCTTCTTGATTTTCTGCACAGGACATAATAACATTTATAGAATAATAATCTTTTTCCTCTTACTAGGTAACACAAAGTAAGAACGTCCTTGGATATTACGTTAAGGTGGAAAGAACACCCAACAGCTGCAGGGACTCACCAAATCCCATCTTCCTAAAGGACAGAAAAGTTCTTCTAAATCTATCGATGGCTTATTATAGTGTTAATATTTCTGCCTATAACAAAGCAGGAGAATCTCCACAAGCCATCTACATTGTCCCAGACTTCTCTGCAACAGGTACTTACCTTATCATTCATTCATTTGAGTGGTGGAAATTAAAACTTTGTTTGCCACAAGATACGCTTTTTACCACAAAATGGCAGATTGCTCTTCTCCCCTCTTAGTTTCAGTCCAAAAGCCTTTCCTAATTTGATAATCTGTCTTTAAAAATGTAAAATGTTTAAGATCCTTCCAGAAAATGCAAAGTATATGAAATTATATAGCTATAATCCATAATTAGCCCCTTCTCCTCCTCTCCCAGGTAAGCACTACCTCACAGTTGCTCTATATATATAGCAGTTAATAGCTACAGGAGGTTATTTATCAACATCAAGCTTCCTCTTCCTGAGGCTTAGAACAGCCATTTCCCCTTTTCCGATTGTGGGAAATTAAAGTCATGAACAGCAATTAACACTGGAGCTCTCACAGACCGTTGCAAAGTACTAGATGCTACGTTTCCTTTATTGACATACCAGTGTAAACCTTACTACATACTGGTCACCTGCAATGATAACTACTTGACGAATAATCAAAAAAGAGCACGAGAGAGAACGCAACCAAGAGAGGAGGAAATTGCCTTCCTGTTAACTGATCTCTAATGGTATATTTGTTCACAGGCTTGCCTGGCCAAATCCATGTCAAACACCAGGGAACTAATGCAGTTGTCACCTGGACTCCGGAATACAATCCAAAATGTTTTGTGGTTGACTGGGGCACTGGTAAAGAGGATATGCGTATGAAAATAGTAACTACGGCTACTGGAAATTTCACGCTAGGTAACAGCAACCACCGCATCTACTTACAGAGGCATCATTTCATGTATTGGTTATTTTTGGTTGGGGATGATAGGATTTTCATCCTGTGTTTAAGAGCAAACTGAAGATCCAGATAAGTGCAACTCTTAACCTTTGTCCAGCACTGAGACATCAACTAATTTTTAGCAACACCAAAGCAGATAAAAAGCAGAGTTTTCAGTAGGATTCTTCTGGTCACAGTTGGGCAAGAAATGCAGCTAAACTGCTATTGCTGGTATGATGTTTCTCCTTACCCACATTCCAGGCAGGCCTAAACACTACTGGCTTTAAGAAATTTAAAAAAAAAAAAGTCTCCCTTGTCCCTAGGTAGACTTAACTTTAAATAGAAACTGCTTTACTACAGTCTCCCTTAGATCACTTTTTTCATCCCAATGGCTGTCCTTTTCAAAGCCTAAGTTCTCAACTCCAATATTCTGCTTACCAAGCTAGGCATGATGAGCTGCAGTCAGGGATCACTGTACAGGACAGTCATCAAAAATCTTGATTAAAATCATTTAGGTGACTCTTGCAAAGGCCATTCAGAACTGGCTTTTATGTACAGTAGAGAATAGTTAAATTCAGAGTTCTAGAAATGTTTTCCTTGGTCCTTCTGCAACATCTGCACTGCCACTTTACTTCTAGTTGTTTCGCTTGTTTTTAAATATGCTAGCTGAGGGGGAAATATCTGTCCTTGAACTAAGATATCTACAGCCATTTTAGTTCCCCACTTCTCCTTCAGCAGCTCAAGCCTTCCCAAGGGAGACTATAAGCAGATCTGGCATCTTTTAAAAGCAAACCCATGTTATGTCTTGTTCTGCTTTTGAGATAGTTTGTATTAAGTGTCTAGAGACAATAAAGAAGGATGCACATATTTTGTACTCAGTGTAAAGCACTGTAAATTTATACTATGCTTTGAGTTTCAAAAAGTAAGAACTATGCAGAAAAGCGATAGAGTTATTTTCTCTCCTCCCCTTCTTTAACATTTATAACTTTTCAGTAAACCCTGATGTACCTTTATTTGTTTTCCAGACAATTTTCAGCCATATAAGTTGTACAAAATGATGGTGCATGCATCTGATGTGTGTCAGTGTGAAAGTTTCACAAGACATGAAAAGACTTTTGGAGTGACCCACTTTTACTCAGTTGAAGGAGGTATTCCTTCCCTTTATATAACCTCATCCCTTTTATTTCTTCTCGGTTCTTATCTGCAGTAATAAAAGAAATCCTGCACAAAGTTTCTTTTCCAGGTGACTTAACAGTATTCTCCAGTTAATATTGCCTTTGGTCCTAGCAGTTAAGCACTGGCAGTGAATGACCTGAATGTTGTTCCCTACTGACAGGTCCACAGAAATATTATTATTACAAATGACGTTACCAAAATAAACACAAAGAGAGTCTCGGAGTTACTACTCTGTATAGCTCAAATTTAACTGTGACCAAAGTCAGATTTTCCAGTCCCACTTCAGTAGTGTCTTATATCGCAAGTTCAAATGAGTACAGCTGTGGCCATTGGAGTAAAAGTGTTTGTAATTAGACAGTCACAATTTCTACCTACTTTGGTATTGCTTAAGATGAGGGGTTTTTTACTTTATGGAATTTCTCCTTTCGCTTTCACCCTTTAAGTAATATTTATGACAACTAGAATAAGGAAATGAGCTCTCTAGGAAACAGTTAGGTTTCAGTCTTGTAAGTCTATTGCACAAGTATTGATGCAGAATTTAAATTACTATCCAATTTTGAAGTTCCTAGGACAGGTCCCGCTAATGTGACAATTCTGAGTATCACAAAGCATTCTGCACTTGTGAAGTGGACCAAAATAGCTGCAGAAGACTGTTTGGGCTTTCTCCAGGGGTACAGGATCAGCTACACAGATTCATCGGGGAAAAAGTCTCTGGGTAAGTCACCATTGCTCAGAACAATGCAGCAGCTCAGAGACGTGACAGAAAAACATCATACAAACCATTAAGTGCTGTTGCAGCACACTGCTGAGTTACTTAGATTTCTGTGGAAATTGAGCACTCTGAAAGGTCAGCTCCTGGTTTGAGTTTTAATGCCCTAGATCACCCTACAAATACCTAGGATTTTCTAGATATCATCTCAAATTAAATATTCATAAGAAAATATTTCCTTAAAACTTACAGTTCTAAGAGCACTGCAGAATTCTCTAGTAACACTGAAAGGAAGTTGTATACTCTCAGTATTTCTGAGGAATTCGGATTTCAATCACAATACTTTATGTTTCATTGCAACTCAGCCAAGCTGGATTCTAAGCCTTTCTATAGGACTTAAATTATATTTCCTTTTTGAACTCAATTAACAGGGAATACAGTTTGTATTTCTTACCTGTTTTCAAAGACTCTAATATTAATTTCATTTTCAGAAATATTTTCTTAAATTGATAGCTTTTGTGTTTAACTACAAGGGATGAAACTTCTACACATTGAAATAAATTAATAGTTGTGAGCTCAAACCACTTGAGTTTTCAAGAATAATTGCCACACTTCTTCCGATAAACATTTTTCTTCTGATCTGCAGTGGAAAGTCTCCTTGCCATAAATAATAATACATCAACTTTGCACATACTGACTTTCAAATAAAATTAAAGACATGCTACAGAAGACAAATAGCACCTAAGACCTGATGAAGGAGAACAGCAAGGGTTCTGTAATTCATTTATTCTATGCCTTTCCAGGACAATAAAAAGTAACAAAAGCTTCAAGAATGCAGCGTTAGCAGCAGGTTTGGCTCTGCCTTCAGCGGGCTCTACTCCACCCCAAATACCTATCAGAATGCGCAAAAGGAGACAGAATGGGAGTGTTCAGGGCTGAACTTAATATACTTTTTTTTGACTCTACCCTAATCAGTTAATACAACAGTGACACAACACAGTTGCTGTGTTTTCCAGGCAGGAAGAATAACTTTATTGGTGAATTGGGGGTGAGGAAGCCTGTAGGCTGAAGCACCATTTCCACTTCTTTGAAGATCTTAAATTTGCAGTGGCAAACTTGAAAAGTAATTTTTGCCGTATTAAAGGCATACTACAGCATCATTGCTTGCGTTATTCTGGCCAGGGGAAAAGTCACTGGACCATCAGAAAAGAAAGGCTGAGCTGAAAGCCCTACAAAGTAGGTGAAGCAGAATGCACAGCCCTTTTTCCGTACTGAATGATGAGTAAGAGCACTGGTGTAAGGTGAGGTCAATAACTGCTGACTACTGTAGTGAGGGTAAAGTATTTGACAGGGTCTAGTCCTTATGTCAACTGTTACAGCCAACATGAAAGCCACTGTTCTGCATGTAAGGTGGCTTTTTTCCGGTCATGCAGTATACACAACCTCCTGCACCCACCACCTAAACATCCTTGGTGTATTAAAAGGTTGTGCTTTTTACCTCTGGATTTAAAATGTACATAAGTATTTTGGAGAAATCTTGTCCCCATCCAAAGAGCATCTGCACAGTGTGGCTTCCTCCAGGTGAGGATTAGGGCCCAGAAATTTTGCCTTTTCCCCACTCAGCCATCAGAGTTTGTCTAATTATCTCCTTCCCCCACCCCTCTTGCGTTTCAGCTGTTACTCTCAATTCTTCTACCACAAGTTACCATCTTACCACACTGAAGGAAAAAAACATCTACCGTGTGCAGATATCAGGATTCACTAATGCTGGCGAAGGACCTCCAACTCTTTCACAACCTTTCAGCACTCCAAAATACGGTACTTTGGAAGTTATGTGCATGTGTTACCCAGCATCAATCCTTGCTTTATGCACTATATGTGGCATTATTCTTTACCCCTTCCTGCTTTTCAAGGAGTAACGAAGTGCTCATGCACAAGGTTCATTATTCAGTCCTCAGTTACTGACATCAAACACACAAAACTGTTCCTTTGTTAGAGGTAAACTATGCATCACACTACAACTCTATGTATTTCATAACCTAACATGTAGGGAAAATTTAGCTAGGGTTCCTCATCTCTTAAACATTTTCTGACCTTTTTATGCTAGCTTTATGCACATATCTTTATTTATTGCTGATCTCTGTTATAGATTTCATCAGTTTAAATATTCTGCCTATGACTCATTAAACTCAGTAGACTTTGCTCTTGGCAAAATCCTCAGCAACCATATAAACTGGTTTCCAGTTAGGCACCCGAGCCATGAACTGTAAAAAAAAAAAAAAANTTCAATTGCTCCTATTGTGGATGACAGCAAATCAAAGTATCTTGTTTTCTAATCATTTAAGTACATTTTAGGTAACAGGTCCTATAGTTCACTGGCAAAAGTTTGCTTTTTCCAAAGGTCCCTGGATAGGCTAAGAAGATCAGTACAGTAAGATTTATAGAGGCTCATATCTTGTAATCATAGAGGGCTGGCTAAACATGACCTCTCAAACATTTCTAACACCTTATCAGTTAAACTGAATGACCCTTTTTTGGTTTGACTGCAGCTCTACTCAATTGAAGCTTTCTAAATAAAAAAAAGAAAAGAACAGGCTAAGATGGTATCAGCCACAGGAAAAGTAACCTGTGAAATTCAGAGACAGAGTATGCAACAGCTTTTTCCCACTTACAGCTTTTTTGTGTAAAGTGAAGGAGGTATAAACACAAATGATTTCATAGTCAAACAGAAAGAAGGAGGAAAGAAATTCAAAATCCTCCTTGAAATTAACAGGGTTTACACATCCTTCTGTCCTTCAACAAAATCCTTTCTCTTGTCAACAAAAGAAATTTAAGTCTCCACTGGAACTCTTCTGCAGGACTTTATTCCATGCATCCTACTGAACATACATTTGGATAAGATTCAATTTTTTCAGGAAAATAACAAAAATACAGAGTTAATTCAATGCAACATTTTAAAAAAATCAAGTAATTACATTGAATTTAAATGTTACATTTACTACTTCCCCCCACCATTTCACAGGTTACTTAATTCATCAGAAGAACCTCAGGTTTGTCATAAAAGCCTTTTTCAGCACCAAAGCAATTTGCAGCTTTTGAAAAACCTTTTTAAGCAAAATTAAGTAGCTGTTTGATTTTTTAAAAAAATAATTTTTTGTTGGTGGATGGGTAGAAAAAGAAAAAGCAAGCAGCCTTCTTGCAAATATAGTTTGTCAGTATCAGCAACACAATCATGTACTGACCACACTTCCCTGATGGTATTTTGAAACATTTGATTTAGCTATCTGTAAAGAACACCTCAACCCCAACCCACAGTTCACATCACAGGTTGCTTTGGTTCCTGTGTTAGCAGCACTGCTCTCACTGCCT
Organism: Stercorarius parasiticus; assembly: GCA_013396915.1. Lineage (NCBI taxonomy): Eukaryota > Metazoa > Chordata > Aves > Charadriiformes > Stercorariidae > Stercorarius > Stercorarius parasiticus. Next base: position 285,367 of record VWZL01004175.1, read on the forward strand.
GAGCACTTTATCAACCTTCATTAACCTTTCAAGCACTTTATCTCCTTGAGGAGGGCTAGTGGTTGTGGGAAGTGTGTCGAGCAGGTATTAACATAGGCAATAAGAGATGTAGGTTTGCAGCAAGGGTTGACAAATGGCTGACTGCTGATAAAACTGTCTTAATGTTCCTAACAGGTGAAGCATGGCACCTACCAAATACACCAGTCGTATCATTGTTATCAGGATTGAGTGGGATCTCACAAAAAAAAGCCCCACACCCTACTAGTAAAACCTGAAAATGATTGAAAGCCACTTTGACTCAAATAGTTTCTTATGAAGTTGAGCCTGCATCTGAGTCTTGACCCATTAAGCCAGCTAGAGCTCACATAATAGCATGGGAGTAGGAATAATTCTTTTATTATTATAAAGTGTTTGGATGGTAGATTTAAGAATTCAGCACATATATCTAGGTAACTTAAACGTGAAAACCTCAGACCCCCCAGAAATTCCAGGTCATGTTTCAACTAGATTTCACTTACAGGAATCCCAGAACATGTGTAAAGTTTGACTTGACTTCTGTTTGAAGTATTTCTTTTGTGGAGGCAATGTAGCCTTTCTATACTTGATACCGTAAGTCTGATTCTGTCTCTCCATTTCCCATTCAGATAAAGGAGAATTTGAAGGTTTTGTGACTGTCCTTTGCTTCAGCATGATGTTCATTCTGATTTTCGCACCTGTCACTTGTTCTCTGGTGCTTAAAAGGTAAGAAGGGAATAACTGACTGAAGTTGTTAGCAGCGCTTCCATTTTGCTTAACCCCAAGTTTCATAGCACTGGGCCTCATTAAAAGCAACACAACTCAAAAAGTACACAACACAAAAGCCACCCCAACCATTTACAGAGAGAGCAATTACAAACCACTATAAGATGATTAAGATAGTTTTTAAAAAAACTATAATCTTTTGCTTTTGTTACGGTTATCTGCCTGCCTCCTGTCTCAAACACCCTTGAAAAGAGCAAGGACCTTTTTTTACAGCGGAAAATAGGTTATATATATGGAAAAAGCATGCATCTGATTTTTTTGCTCTTTCATTCCCAACTGATGATCATGTCTCTCCTATTGAAATACAAAAATAAATTCCAGCAGCATGCACAAATTGATGTTGCCATCTAAGCAGTTTCCTGCAAGCACATTTGGATGTTAACTGTATAAATTAGGCACATAACCACATAATGAGGAAGAGTAATGGATGGAAGTGTAGGAAGAAGAGAGAATAATGAGGGAGACTGTAAGATATGGATGAGGTCCTCTTATTTTAGTAGAAATTTTTCTCTGCTTTAATAAAGTACACCCCTCTCAAATTGATTTGAGATATAATATTAGGGGCATACACTACCACTAAAAAAAATAAATGGCTTCCATAGTAATGGGTTCTAGTATTCATCTTCTGATAAACCTAGTTGCACACAACCATTCATACTACTATTTTGATGTCCTGGAACACTGCCCTCCCCTTTTCTCCTTTTTACAAAGTGCCAAGCCTCACAAACTGAAAGCACAGCTGCTGAGGGACAGAACAGACAGACGGTACAACTCGTGACTTGAAAGCTGTACGGCATGACGTAGCTCACTTTAACTTATGCATGAACCTAAATTCCTGCCCTTCCCTTTGGGAAAAAGGCTGTCCTTCACATTAAGTCTCCTGTGCACTTTCCTTTTCAGATTTTACTTTAAGTTGCTCTGTATCTGATCCAGCCTTTTTGACAAGAACTTCTGAGACCTACACAGAAGTTTTGACCGAGAGCAAACTTCACTGTGTTAAAGATAAGATCATACTTCATAGTCTGGGCCCATTAGGAAAGAACTTTTGGAAAACTGAAAAAAACAGCACACAGAGGTCAGGTGTAGCACTACAAAATAGCAATTAAATGCGTAGTAATATTGAACACCTCGAACTGAGATGAAGGGTCCCAAGGATCCCCTCATCTCAATTGCCTGCTTGATTTATAAAAAAAGGACTCACCAGCCAGCCAAATACCCAGCTTCATAGGATCAGCAGGAGATCCAGTAATTCCACAGCCTCAGACTTCCCCTCAAACCACAGCCTAAACAGAGGCAAAGTACCTCACAGTTAACGAAGTCTAGATTTGATTCAAAAACCAGACAACACTGAAACTAAGACTAAGGCGGGGTGATGGGCTACATAACCTCCCACAGTCTCTCACAGCTGTGGTTTTTTCCTATGGAAGTGAGTCATTGCCCAAAGCTCACAGGGGTTGCTCTGAGAGCAGCTGCTGGCAGGGAGGTGAGCAACTCAAAAATATCAAGCGACAGTCTTCTGCTCCCACAGGAGCCAGTGGATGAGCAGTCAGGGGTGAATGATGGCAGAAACTCCTTTTGCAATTCCCATCCAACCGCACTGCTGCCCCTCTGCAGGGAAACTACAGCTGGCCTCAGCCTGTCTGGGGCCAACACCAGCATCTCAGGGTGGCAAGAGTGATGGGAAGGCCACCATTACAGCCTGTCCTCTCGGGAAGGGACAAGGAGGACAACGTCTGAGGTGCTGCCTGTGTGGAGGTGGCCTGGGGAAGCTGAAGAGCATAGCAGCTTATTGCCAGTTTTGTTGTTTCTGAGCCACTGAGTGCAAGGAAGGAGCTTGAAGAAAAGGGCTCTGATGAGAGGTCTGTGGACAAGCGGGCAGCTGAAAACCATTCAAACAGCTCAACTGGCAAACTCAACTCTACTTTACAAACCCCTTCCTCTACAGCAGAAGCAGCTGGTGTGAGTTTTTAGTAAGGGTGTGTTTAGGTTCATGTTAGGTGAAGCGATGAGATACTGCATGTAAATAGCTCCTCACAGAAAGAGCCAAACTCAAAACAATCAGGAAAGAGCAGGAGCTGTGTTTTCCCTTGTGTTCTGGTCTGTGGGTCCTAGGGAGAGCCTCTTCCAGCCCTCCTGTGTCATTGCACAGAAGCTACAACCAGCAATAGCTTGGTCTTTGTTTGAGGGAAAAGTAAACTTCTAAGTAGAAGCCCAGGAGCAAATGTTTATTACAACAAACTTCCTCCTATGTGTCCAAGAGTCCTTGAGAAAGATGGAGGTTTCATGGAAATGATAGCAAATGAGGAATATACAATGATTAAACATATAGAAAGAGACATTACCAGCTCCTGTCACAGCTCCTTTGTCCTTAAACAAAGATGCTAATTGTCACTAACTCAGCACTTCAGTGTAGACTACCAAGCTTGGTCTTCAGTTTTTAATTGGCATTATGCTTAATAGTCATTGAAGAACATTTTCTTTTGATGGTCATGAAAATACCAATAAAATGTTAATTATAAATGGTAGTTAATTTAAATGCATAAGAAATGTCAGTCATTTAACCTGACAATAAATTTAGAATATTTTGTTACAGGCTGAAAATAACATGCTGGCCCAGTGTACCAAGTCCAACAAGCAGCAGTGCGCTCCAAGATATGGCAAGTACTCTTCTGGTGGTGTGAAAAAACACACAAGGGAGATCATTCCTACTGATTAATTAGTAATGCTGGTTATTAGTAAGACTTGGGTGGTGTGTGTGCAACTCCTTGAATGGTATGTGAATGCTCGGGCAGTGGCTTCTCCTTTAATACAAGAGAGATCTTTCCTATTGATTAATCAGTACTGCTAGTCTTTTTGCACTTCACCAGCGTAAATGTTTAGTATCAACAGTTGGGAAGTTAGGGTAATATTAGAAAGAAAGGATGGGAGAGGGTTGTTGCTTAGGCAAAGGCTGTTGCTTAGGCAAAGGCTGTATACACTTTTAAATTTAACTAAGGTTCTTAGACTTTTTTGAGAACATAATAGAGCATATTTAAAGGTATCTTTGTCAAAAAACAAAGTGAAGTTGAATGGGGGAGACGGAGTGTAAAGAGAGAAATTTAGTTTTTATATCCAGTCAGTTTTTACCAACCAGAACTGATTATTAAATACAAGTTACTGAAAATACAAAGTAACGCATTGTGGCCTAATTCCACAGAACTCTCATGATGGAGGCCATGTATATGGTGTTTTCTGAAATCTGTTCTTCACCCCTCAGACTACCCACCTCCAGAGCACTCCAGAGGCTCTGGCTGGTCAGCGGGTAGATGACTGAGGAGCACCTACTAGTCAACAGGCACCAAGGTTCAGCAGCATGTTCAAATCTTGCCCACAGCTTTCCCATATGCTTTGGTAAGGATACCTGAATTTCAGGACTGAACCAGTGCCTGAAAATCAGCTGTTAGGAGGAGGCTGCTGGAAACCATGTTATTCACTTTTGCCTATTAGTGGGCTTATTTACATCTTCCTCTCCTTACCTCCCCCCTTTTAAACAAATTTCACTCCAGTTTTGCTGGTACTAAAAGTCCTTCCGCCAGGAGACCTCAGTTTATCTCACAAGTCTCAGAACGCCAACCATTAAGTTTTTGGAGCAGTAACTTCTACAGCTTTCGTTTTTAAATCTCTTTGATTTTTCTGGTGGACCTGAACTTAATTTGGCACTTGTAGATCTAGTTTCTCAAGCTAATGTGTGAGATTTAACAATGCAGACTTCTATCTACTTAGTCAAAGATGAGGCAGAAGCTGGAAGGTATCTACAAGACAGACACTGTCCAAACCTAGGACACAGAACAAAATCATCAGCAAGGAAATTTCAGAAGATCCTGACAAGCTGCTGGTAATCAAAGGTTTTGCTGAACTTCAGCATTGCTTCCTTCAACAGAACGAGTATGAGCTTTCATATTCCAGATCAGGACTCCCGTGCTTGCTTTTTTCCTTTCTTCAACCCAAATGCAGATAAAGAAGTGATGAGCTCAGAGTTAGTATCGGATATTCATTTTGTCAAAGCCAGATAAGGCTGAACAAAGGAGAATCAGATGTACAAATGTACACTTGTACACAGTCAGAGTTTCAAAAATTATGCTGTCCGAAGATTGCAGTTTCAGTGTTTTCTCCAGTTAAAGAAATTGATCTGCTTACGAGCACCAGGCAACTTCCAGTTCTCAGCACTGGGATTCATATGTCCTTCATGGGCCACCCCAGTAAAAATAACTCCGCCTAATCCTCTTGCTTCTTCTCCATCGTACATTTAGAAAGTGGGAGATCTGCAGATTCAATACTTGTTTGAAGTGAGACTTCTCAAAGGCAAAAAAGGAATCTAGTATATTCAGCATTTGGGGAATTTCTACCTTAAAGAAGGTAGAAAGAAAGCACAAGACCTGAAGCTATTTCAATTTAATAATAAGCTTAGGTGGAGTTGAATTGCAGGGTAGAAGTTCAGTAAGAAAGGAGTAAGAACTACCAGCCAAAATATTAGGTTCAAAGAATATTTGCCATTGTGAACAAGTGCAGGTGAAATACATTGAGGCTGCATGTTATAGAAAGGACAAATAGGTTTTATGAACCACAGTGCCACTTTGACATAAATACTTTAAAGCAAAATATACCAATTTAAAATGCATTTAACTGTTCCTGCAGAGGCAAAGCAACTATGAAAGGAAATGAAGACTGTTTTAGCCAGGTCTGGTAGAGAAATAGCGAAATGTTGGTAACATGGCAGAAATAGAAATAACAGATATTGGATAAGGGCTTTGGGGAAAGCAGAAAAAGCTCTATGTGAGGAGAGAGTACAATAAAGCAGTTACTGGGTATATTGCCCAGAAGTAATCTGATATTATGAACAGTTCATGAGATGTGGACAAAGGTATTCCCCAAATGAGCACTGTAAAATGGAAGCAAGGATTAAATCTTACTATATTCCATATATTTATTCTAATTGTATGTTGTCTTAAGACTGAACCACATCAGGTTATTTGTGCAATGTAGCAAAAGAACCATAGCAGTTTAAACAAATTTAAAATAACTGAGGAGAGAAAAGAAAAAACAGGAAAAAAAAAAGCTAGCAGTTATACCAGAGAACACACCAGCCTTGCCATACTTAAAAAATATTATGGCAAAAATGGGCATACTCAGCAGAACAAATCTAAGTGGATAAGAAGTATGCTTGGTGTTAGAAACAGTTCTCCATTTAATCATCCAGAATTTGCAAAAACTTGTAGCCCAGGGTACACTTAGATCACAACATGGCAGTAAGTTGAATAACAAACTGCTTGCGGTAGGTGGTAGCTAAAGCTTGTTTGGCCGCTGTTCAATTCAAGCTGCTGCCTATTTATAGTAACACATTCGTTAAACTTTTTGAAAGCTGTGAGTCTCAGAACAGCACATCGTGAAGCCTACCTTTTATCACCACTACGTTTTGTCCCAAGGACATTAAAAGCAAGAAAAACTCTGCTTAAATACTATGGGAAAGGAGAAGATGGTTCTCTAAATTAGGGAAATAAATATTTTCATTTACTTTTCTAAAACCAGTGAAGGTGGGATAAAATGGATTAGTTAGAATATTATATAGGCAATATATAATATAGTCTGCCCCCTAGCTTTAGTATTTTGTTATTTATTTCACAATTGCACTTCACAAAAGTATGATACTAAAATTATTCTTTCTCTTTGTTTTGTCTCGCAGACCAATTGGAAACCTGTTTCAAGGTCACTGCTCCAGGTGCTGTCAGACAATGATACCACCAGCCTTTATGTCACAGAGCACGATTCAAAGGCTCCTTTGAAGCTAGATCTCTTTACAGATGGTGGGGAAGACAGCAAGTGTGACACTTGCCAGTCAGAAGAACCTAGCAATAACACAGACATAAGCCTAAGGCATGAGGAAATCCCTGAAAAAGCAGTTACAAGTGAAGAAGAAGGAATCATTTCCATTACAGTACCACTCTTGAGTGACTACACCAGTATGGAGTTCAGCCACAAAGCCTTGATGAGTCTGACAGTGAAGCTGCCTGCAAGAGCTGCTTGTCCTCATCTGGAAATGGAACTAAGCAGTAAACCAGCACAAACTGAGCATCAGGTTTTGTTTGCTCCCCAAGACTACCTCAAACAAAGCCAGGTAGTATGTTTGCCATCTGGACCGACTTTGATGGGACAAGTCAATTCAAACTGAAACATTTTATAATTTCTCGTACCATAAAATCAAATTCCAAAATCTCTGGTGCTTGAATGGAGCCATTAGGACCACATAGGACAGTGAGCTTGTGACAATACTTTGTCTCTGCTTCAATAAGCTTCCTTCGTGAAATAGGTATGATTAGATTATCTGTTTCACCACAGTCATTCTGTGGAAAGCCCTGCTGTCTTCACACAGGCAACACTTTCAGGGAACTGTATGAAAAACCTTTCAGTAAGGTGCCTCTTGCTGGGTGCTTAGTCCCAGGGCAATCAGGAAGCCATTCCAAGGGTTTCGCTCAAAGTACAATGTTGTTCTAGTCATCATGAGAGTTCTCTAATCACTGCAACTGGTTTAAGACATGATTTACATATCCAAGTCCTTCAGTAAAAATTCCAGCAAGAGTGTCTACCACTCCAAAGAAGCTCTGCAGTTGGTCAAATCTGGCCAAACAAAAGAGTGAAACCCCTTGAATTTAGGAATAGAAAATGATTATTATCTATCTATGTAAGGTACTACTAAGTGCTTTACATCTTAGATCTTTGCACCTTTATTCATCACAGATGAATAGTGCTGTGTAAATGAAGATGACAATAAGTATTATTATTAGTACTGGAGTTTTTACTTGCATTAAATTAAGGCTGTTTCTTCCTACGTTTATCTACACAGACATAGAAATCCATTCACGCTCTGTTACAAGATGTAGTTGTAGATATAATTTCACACTGCATGCAATTACAGTATCTCTTGAACAGACTTAAAGAGCTGAATAGATAGTTCAGTTAGGCATCCCTCCAAAGCTTGATTAGAGGAGGATTCATTGGAATATAGAGGATAAAACGGTCTTCCTTAATATGCTCTTTATGTGACTCCATTGCATATCTCCAGGGTGCAAGGAGTCTGAACTAGTTTTCCAGCTTACAACTGCTTCTCACCCATGAACTCTGTAGGCATTAATGGTTTGCAGTTATTGTAGAAGACCCAGCTATTTTTGTCGTCTCTAGTTTACTGAGCATTTTATTGAAATTATTTTGTGGAGAAAGAAATTGATCAACTGTACCATAAGCACTGGAAGCTCCTTAGACAGACGTCTTTTAAAATTCTCTCATAAAAATTGAAGGATGATTCACATTCACACTAAATTTTCCATGTATATTAGGCAGTATGAGTTATAGAATAGCCATGATTGCAAAAAGCTCAAAGAAATTGCATATCCCCCACTTCACTGATTTATTGAGGCCCCATAACAAAACCTGCTTTATTCACTTTCCTATTTATATTCACTCTCTCTTTATTTATATCTCTCTATGTATGTTAGGACTGGCAGAACTGTATTTCACTGTGGGTTTTGCATTGTTTTTTCTTAGCACTTAAAATGCATTGTTTTGCCACAAAACAATGTATCCGTTACCACTCACCCTTGTTACGTCTACTCATTCAAAGAAGGAGTAACAGGAGCATTCCCTAGACCACCTCAAAAGTTTGAACAGTCTTTTAAATGTCTTTCTTCATTTTTTTAACTGCAGTCAGGTGACTTTGCCTGATTTGAATTTAGGAGAACACAAATTATCCTGCTATTAGCAAAGCTGTTGCTACTTGCAATATCTAGTAGAGGGGCTGAAATGGGAAGTCCTCAAATTATATACATTTATTATCAAGTAGTCACATGAGCACAGCCTAATTTGTCCATTTCCCAAATCTAAGAAATACCCATGCTCAGTACCTATAATATTTCTTTCATTTCTGGTCAGAGTTACTTATCTTCCTGGTGCAGTTGGTACCTTCAATAACTTACTACTCATTTGTGTAAACAAGGAATTCATTTTTTCTTGCTCTGCACCTACCAAACCAGCACATATTATTATGTTACATATAGACTATGAAGTAAATAAGTAGAATCAAACCAATGGCTAGTGACCAGTTTCAGTATATGAAGCAGTCTTCATACATGAAACTCAAAGGGCTTTTGACACAGTGAGTATTGCTTCCATGATATTAGCCATTGCCTGGCATCTTGCTAAAGAAAATCCATTTATCAGGCTGGGAGAATTTCCCCTAGAAGTACATATGGACCTATTTGCCTTAAGTGGATGTATTCCACTTTCTGTTATAAAGCTTACAGTATACGTGTGCTCTCATTAGAGCAATACCACCCTCAATACTTGTATAATGGCTGTAAGGTGTACCTTTGGGAAAATGAGAGATACGTGAAAAAGCCTGGTATGGAGATTAGATATAAATGAAGAACTCATCCCATCATGATGTATCCTTTGAGAGCAAAGAAAGACCCTCTTATGTGGAGAGAAATGCTAGAGTACACTTGTTAAACAGTTTCATCCAGCCAAAAAGGAGGCTTTGGTGGAAAAATGTACATATTCAGGGATATAAGATTAGGAGTCACATAGTGCTCAGGCCTTCAGATCAGGGGCAACTTATTTTTTGTGGTGTTTTTTTGTTGTTTGGTTCTTTCTTGGGGATTTTTAGTTGGAAGGGACCTACAATAGTCATCTAGTCCAACTGCCTGACCTCTTCAGGCAGTTTAAAAACATGTGTGCATATATAGATGTATAATGACTGCAGAAGGCTACCTCTACTAATAATCGTGTAAGGTATTTCATGTGTTATAGTACTGTTCAAGTGGTTTCAGTAGTGTTCTTTTAGCTTCAGTATTCTTAACGTCAGTATGTATTGAGTGAAACTGCAAATACAAAGGCTCAGGACCATAAAAGCCAAGGCATTTTTAAACATTTTTTTAGTTTTCTTCCCCTATCAGCATAGCTCTAGATGACCACTGTTAGCATTAGTGAGAATTTAGACATTGTAAAAGCTTAGACACTTAACTGTGGACCTGGAGACACATAAGCATAGTGTTTGATAGCATAGGGTATTATACTGCAGGGCTACAGTGTTTTAGCATTTTATATTTACAGAGAAATGAATTTAATATTCAGTCTCTAACAAGTCCTCTAAAGACATGGCACAAAATAAAGTTAGTGCATACCTATTTTTTCTGCTATTCAGAGTAATTGTGGTTTTTGGATATTTTAATGTAGTATGGACCAGGAGATTTTTATTTATTTATTTTTTACACTTAAGGTCAGACTACAGTGCAGTAGACAGACAGCATTGAAAATTATCAGTGTTTTGGAGACAAGATAAACAGCTACTCAGCCTGCATCAGGAGATTTAGGCAACCACAATGTTCCAGAGCTTTTTTTTTCACTCTGTATTATTTACCAAATAGAATAATAGTAGCTGCAGAATATCTACAAATCCTTTAAAAATCTAAGCCTTTGGGGTACTTTGCCAACCTTAAAAAGCCACCATTATGGCACAATGGCATCTGCATTTGGGCAGAGTCCTCCTGAAAGCAGAGAGCACAGGGGCATCCTGTCAATCTGAGTCAATGCAGTTACGGGTATAAAAAATGTAAAATAATGAAGCACTTAATTAAAGCCCTCTACTTACAGAAGATACTTGTCTCAGGGTCCTCGACTCTGTGTCACAGGCTCCTGGTTTGCCTTTTTCTCTCTCTCTTGATGGTACAGTGTGTCTACTGCCTGAATGATGTTAACTGTGTCATGGTACTGTGTTGATGGGATCTGTATGAACACGGGTAATAAAACTTGGGATAGCTTTCATCAGTCACTTCTACTTCTAAGCACTGTTTAGAGAAGGCTGTTGCTAAAACAAATCACTCCATGACAATGGGGAGAATGATCTTATCCCCATATCTATTTTATTTCTACAGTGGAAGCACCAGTTTGATTAGTGTGGTGAGTTGACATTGGTTGGACACCAGGTGCCCAACAAGCTGCTCTATCACTCCCCTCCTCAGCAGGACAGGGGAGAGAAAATATGACAAAAGGCTTGTGGGTTGAGATAGGGACAGGGAGAGATCACTCACCAGTTACTGCCACAGACAAGACAGACTCGACTTAGGGAAAATCAATTTCAGTTATTACCAATTAAATCAGAGTAGGTTAATGAGAAAATTAACCCCTGGCTCAACTTCACTCCCAATTTTCTCTGCCTCCTCCCCTCAGTGGTGCAGGGGGATGGGGAATGGGGGTTGTGGTCAGTTCATCACACATTGTCTCTGCTCTCCTTCCTCCTCAGGGGGACAACTCCTCACACTCCTCCCCTGATCCAGTGTGGGGTCCCTCCCATGGGAGACAGTCGTCCACAAACTTCCCCAGTGTGGGTTCTTCCTGTGAGCTGCAGTTCTTCATGAACTGCTCCAACGTGGGTCCTTCCCACAGGGCGTGCTCCTTCAGGAACAGACTGCTCCAGCGTGGGTCCCCCACAGGGTCACAAGTCCTGCCAGCAAACCTGCTCCAGCGTGGCCTCCTCTCTCCACAGGGCTACAGGTCCTGCCAGGAGCCTGCACCAGTGCAGGCTTCCCATTGACCTGCTCTGGCATGGGATCCTCCCCGGGCTGCAGGTGGATATCTGCTCCACCGTGGACCTCCATGGACTGCAAGGGGACAGCCTGCCTCACCATGGTCTTCAGTGCAGGCTGCAGGGAATCTCTGCTCTTGCACCTTCTCTGGCAACTCTCCCCCTCCTTCTTCACTGACCTTGGTGTCTGCAGAGTTGTTTCTCTCACATATTCTCACTCCTCTCTCCCAGCTGCTGCTGCACATGTTTTTTTCCCCCCCTTCCTAAATATGATATCACAGAGGTGCTACCACTGTTGCTGATGGGCTCAGCCTTGGCCAGCAGTGGGTTTGTCTTGAAGCCAGCTGCCATTGGCTCACCTGGGCATAGGCGAAGCTTCTGGCAGCTTCACACAGAAGCCACTCCTTTAACCCCCCATTCCCCTCCACCAGCTATGAAAACCTTGCCACACAAACCCAATACAAATAATAAAACTGAAAACAACCTGCTGTGCTAGAAATGGTCACTCACTCACATTGCCCATGCTCAGAGACCCCTTCAGTGCTTCGTAGAATCATAGAATAGAATCATAGAGTCATTTAGGTTGGATGCCATTTGCTGTTAAGAATGTTTCTTACTTTTATATTTCTTTGAGCATCAGGGTTTCTCCTCTCTTTTTGCATGTTTGTGTACGTGAAAATGGAGGGTTGCAGTGAGCTTTATATCCTGTGTCCACCAAATATTTTATTGGCAAATAGTCAACCTATTTTGTTTCTTATACTGTAAATGACTCAGTTTCTGTTCTCCAGATCTGATGAAAGGGTGTGCTGATCCTAGCACATGGAGAAGCAACACTGGAGAATCGGCTACAGGCATAAGAGAATACTACTTTTTCAACTTCTAAGGACAGTTGTGTTTTGGTTTTGTTTTTGTTTGTTTTTTGTTAATGCTGGTTGGTTATTGGAAAGCTTTAAAGAATGAAAGGAAAGGTCTGGATGCAGAGAACAAGGTGACTGACAGAGCTCCAAGCACTAGGAACAAAATGGAAGATACACCGTCTATTTTTCCTTATGCCCCTATAATTGCAGAGTCTGTCCTTCCAGCAGTCCCAATGCGTTTTGGACCTGAAGCCGGCTGTGCAGGGTGGGAGGCCCAGTATTGCATCCTGGCACCACGGTACTCTGCTTGAAGCCAAGTCAGCAGAAACCAGCCTTACGGTTTCCCCCCCCTTTTCCACGCTGGCAAAACTCTCATTGCAGTCATAGGCTAAGAACTACAGAGTTCCGGTTGACTTAACTTTCTCTTGATTTAGATTAAAAAAAAAGCATTTTCCTGCTCCCAAGCATTTTAAATTACCTTTCCCTCTGAAAAAGGAAACAGTTCAAACAAGTACATTTCATCAGCTAATTAGCTGCATGTAATCAAATGCCTGTCTCCAACATACATCAGCCTCAGTCCCCTAGTGTTGGTCTAAGGCACCAGGTAATGATCTGGGCATGCCCTCAGAGTCACAGAATCGCAGAATGGTAGGGTTGGAAGGGACCCCTGGAGATCATCTAGCCAACCCCCCTGCCAGAGCAGGGTTGTCTTAGAGCAGGTTGCACAGGAATGCATCCAGGCGGGTTTTGAATGTCTCCAGAGATGGAGACTCCACCGCCTCTCTGGGCAGCCTCTTCCAGTGCTCTGCCACCCTCAAAGTAAAGAAGTTTCTCCTCATGTTTAGGTGGAACTTCCTATGTTCAAGTTTGTGCCTGTTACCCCTTGTCCTGTCACTGGGCACCACTGAAAAGAGCCTGGCCCCATCCTCCTGACACCCACCCTTTCAGTATTTATAAGTGTTGATAAGATCCCCCCTCAGTCGTCTTTTTCCCAGACTAAAAAGACCCAGGTCCCTCAACCTTTCCTCATAAGAGAGATGTTCTAGTCCCTTAATCATCTTTCAAGACAAAATGAAGCTATTTCAGATATGACTAAAAAGGCTCCGTAACCTGTACATGGAGTATGTCATTAATGTGTAAATAGGTACATAACATTACTGTGCATTTTAGCAGATTACTACTGCATTAGGGTACTAACATAGCAGTGGTAGGGTACTAAAAATAGTGGTGCTTTGTAGTAGGCTTGTAACAAAGCCTGTAGCACACTGTATGTCTAAATATGCAGTATTTCAAACAATATCTGAAATGCTACTGCGATAGCTCAAGGCGGTGTGCTCTAGCACTGAATTCTATACCGCAGTGCAGCAGACGCTGTTCCTACGCTAGCTGTCACACTTGTACTTTTTGAAATTCCAGGATAGATTCTGGCTTGAACATTTCTGTTTCTCCACTGTAATTCCCTCAACAAGCCCTAAGGGGCTTGAACCTTTCTTGGAGATTTCTCCCTCAGGACATTCAAACCAGCCTGTGTTCACAGGAATGAAGGGCAACGTTTTCAAAACAAAGTATTGCTACATGAAATCCCAGAATGCAATTTGGAAAGTCTTGGTAAAGTGATACACAGAACCATATTAAAAAATGAAGGTCTCTCTCTGTTGATTCAAAGTATTGTGCTGGAAAAGGTATATTGTCATCAGTACTGCAGTGATCCCAAAGCAAGAACACCATGAGCTTTCTGTAAAGCTGGTGTTAAAAGGTTATCAAACCACAGTGGTAAAGCCGAGTTTCTGTATAAGCCCGAAATCAGCATCCTGCCTAAGTGCCCATATGACCACAGGGTCTCATTGCAAACTATTTTTGTTCCTCTGTCTCACGATGCAACTGAGCCACTTTCACGCATGCAGTCCTCTTCACCCAGTACAGCCATTAACCGTTCATGCTTTATACATCTGGTCTTCCACTCCATCTCAAGTCACCTCAATTCATAGTTCATACTACACAAGTTCACATTTTCATAACACAAAAAGGAATAGGGAGACCGAACCATATGCAGTTCTCACCCCTTGCCCCCAAACCCAACCCCCCTCCTCCACCCAAATGTAGTCACAGCTTCCAATTAGCTAAGCACCAACCAGCAGCAACAGTTTACATGGTATAAATAATCATATTATCATGGCCAGAGACATTTAATCACTAAGGTTAGGCACTTTGCATCTCGTGTGTGTGCCTGTAACTCAGAAGATGAATTGGCAGTGGAACCAGCAGCCTTGGACTCACCCCTTTACGCTCTTCTAAACTTGGGGGAGACAGCAGACAGGAATGATGCTCGACTGCTTTGATAAAACTCTTGAGAACTATGATCTGGAAGGCTGATACAGCCTCTAAAATAATAATTTATGCCTTTATGCTCTTTATTGATCTCTGTTTGTTCCTGTCTATAAAGACCACAAAGGCAAAAATATCTTATAGGCAGAGGATGACACAGAAGCCATGAAACATGATCACTTCAAAAGGGATATGCGACTCTTTCCAATTGCAGTTATGAGCAACTATTGGAATAGTTAGACGTCTGACAGAAGAAAAGAAAATTCTTAAATAAAGTAAGTAGGAGTTCTATGTTTTATTATCATCTACTGAATTACTACAGTCCTTACAGCTATAAATTACCCCAGGTAAGAATGATCAAAGGGAATCTGATTCATTGAATGAATTAACTTATGCAATACTTGGCTACCATCTTTATCTAGCCATAAAAGCACAGTAAATGTCCATTTCTAATCCATTCAGTGCAGTGCGATGACCCAGGTCTAACACTTTCTTCGATCAAAAGATTCTGAAGTATACTTTAATCAGCAAAGCCACACTTTGTTGAATAAAGCAAGTATTGTAAGGCCTGTTACAAAATTAGAACAGAGTATTTCAGTGACTTACTGCATGTCCCAGACTATTTGAGAAATGGCACCATAAAGCAGTCTCCAGCTCTCCCAGGCTCACACCATAAACGTACAGCTGTCATCTTTCCATCCTCTTTGGAGATTAAGCAACAGAACAAACATATCCACAGCTCCAAGGATCTTTAACGGATCAAAGTACCTTCTTGCTGATACAAACGGAACTTGGACAGATCAAATAACACCTTATAATTAACATCATAAATACACAGTCGACATCTTTTGTAGAAGCCGGCCTCTCCTCTCTGCATCCCAATAAACTCTTTAATAACATATCTACCCAAAATCTCCTCTGGCTAGAGAGGAATTTAACTGGGCATGCTGAAACTAACCAAAAAGCACTGCTTGTTTGTTCCTGGTTAATACATACCATCACATAACATCTTTCTATCTATTCTGTTACGGGTCGTTCAGAAATACTAACCATTTAGCTTGAGGCTGATCTGTAACGTGGGTCAGTATAATTTACAGCACGGCTCCAACAAGTCTAGTCCTTACTAGACACCTAGTCTTGAGGAGACGAGGCAGGATGACTGGGATGCAGAAGAGTTGAATACTTGTGAAGAAAATGCTAAGATGGTAGAAAAACAAGTATTTAACAGCTCAGAAGACTTATTAAACAAATTTTAGTAAAGTAAAAGGAGTATCCCCTCAAAATTGAACAAAGCAGAGGAACAATTGTGGAAAATGTTACCTCACCGCAGTAAGACACAAATCCAGTGAAAGCAAATGATTATACACTTATTTAATGTTCACATTTCACGTGCATCAACGCACCTGCTTTGAACTTTTAAATCCAATTATCTGAATCAACCATTTAAAATATTACTTCAATAAAAATCAAAGCTTTCTTTAGGCTCTGTCTTTTAAAAGAAATGTAAGATCTGTAGAGAGAAAAACAGGAGCAGCACAGTCTTCCCCAGATCTGCTACTGAAGCAGCACACTTAACAAAAGACGAGTACTAACACTCATGTTGGCCTGTTTTCTTAAAATAAGTAGGCAAAACAAGCCACGTACATAAAAAGGTTGACTTTAAAAGACTGTCACTTTTTTGGTCAATTTTCAAACACCTCCTCTAAAAAGAATTTCCTTTTAGTGAGTAATTACTTAAGGAAATTAGGTAGTATATGATATAAATAGCTAATAATGTGATTTTGAACCATTGCTAAGACATCTCAATATATTTCTCAGATCTGTTTTTCCCTGCTTTCACATTCAGAGGAGCAGCACGGTGAAATGCAGTTATCCAGACCATGGATGTGTTGACGAAATTACCTGATCAGTAGGAGTTAAACCAGCCACAAGTCTCATTACAGACATGACTGCTCTCAAAATCACAAGACCCCTACTGAGCAAGTTAAACTCTGTTGAGAAGCACATCTCAAACTTTTGCTCCTTAATCACTGCTGTTTATTTAGATTCTTACACATTACACACGGCAATAGAGAAGCTTAAGCACTGAAAACAGTGAATTTTAATATGAAAATGTCCATGAGAATAAATTGACATGTACTGTTAATGTCAGAAGCTCTGTGTGAACTCCTGACACTACTTTTTAAAAAATAAATAAATAAAAGAAAAAGGAATTTTGACATACACTTCTACACAGCCACATTTATTAACTTACTGTTTAAAAGTGACAGGCTCTCCCTGGTGGAACTATGGTAGTTTTCTCTGGAGAAGAAAATCCCCTGCTCAGCCAGGGGACTCAGAAGCCTCTTCTGTAACTGAACAGTGATGATACATTCAATTACTTTAACCTCTCACCACCTTTCCTGTAATATTCTTGTCAGTATCAGTCCAACAGACTTAGTTAAAAAGCACTTCACACTCTGGGGCAGATGTAGCCTAAAAAAAACCCAAAGAATTGCTTCACAGCCATTTCTGTATCTCATCTAAATTTAGTGGAATTGAGTTTATGACACCATTAAAACTCTGGGACGTTGTTTATTTACAAAAATAACAACAACATAATAGCGGCATTTGACATTTCTTTACATGTATTACTTCATAGTTGCTTCATTAATGCAAAAATACACTCTACCAACATGGAACAATTTTGGTTATATGCCCATTAAACTTAGAAGACCTACTTTATTACCAGAAATATCCAACTCAGAGAGGGGAAATAATATTTTTGCTGCTGTAGTGCTTCGGTTCCCCAGGTGTATCTGAACTCAAGACTGTGACAGGTGCATGACAAATCAATCACAGCTGCCGTATCACTGGGAAAAATTCCATAAAGGATCTATGGATAGACTACGTGAACTGTGCATGTCAAATTACTCTCTTGATGTTTCCGGAGCAGATCACTCATTCCTTTGATTAAAATATTATGAAAATTATGTATTTATGAAGTAGCAATTTCTAAGTGGCCCATGATTTACTCATTGGTGCAGCAGTACCTCTAAATCTTTGCACTAAGGAAGGTTTTAGCCAGTAGAGCAACAACCACCTCTTCTAAGAAAGCCATGTAACTGGCAGCCTCATTAAAGACTGAGTGAAAGAAAGACGAAATGATTCTTTGACTGTTGCTGGTAACAGTCTTTCAGGTCAAAAAAGACACATGTAAACTTTTCAATGGGAGAATAATAATTTCATTAACAAGATTAGTATGGAACATAATTTTGTACTAGAGATTGGAAAATCTCTAGTCGTGTCAAATTTGGTACTAGATTAATGTAAAAAATGTAATGAATTGAAAAAAATGTAAGCTGAAACTTTCAAGAAGAAAATATGTAAACAGCTGAAAACTCATTTCTGCTGACCATGTTCTCCTGTATTCAGCTCAACAATCATAAAACTGTCTTGGATAATAGAAGTTCAGAGTTTCAGAAAATACTGTAAAAACTGAAGTTCATAGATAGCTTCTCAACTGCAGTATTTACTTAAACAATACAGAATCAAAGTGTTGGAGCTGTGTCTCCTCAAAACTATGGGGAAAGTAGCTGCCTCCACATATTGTCAGACAGGTTTATTAAGCTGGTTTATACTGAAAATAATACAGAAGAAACCCCCATACTACTGTGCTCCGATCCTGCAACAGAACTTACCTATGATGAAGCATTCTTGAGTATGAAATAAACACTGCATGCAAAGACATTTAGAAGTTTAAAATGAAACACAACTGAAAGTGTATTTCTCTCATATATTAAAAAAAAAAATCCTTTTTGTACAGTGCTTTTAGTTTTCAATGTTATTTTAATCACACTTTTCAACATATAAAAATAAACCTAAGGTACAGCCTGAAAACTTTTTTTCTGTTTACATAATAGCAAACAAAACTAAGTCTTAGATTCTCTTTAGGTAATAACACTAATGGTATCTCAAATTTCAACTGCCCACACTCCAATCTCTGGTGAGAAAACTACATCTTTCTGAACTAAGCGCCTACTGATTTACATTATTTTAGCCATTTACAGATCTCAACATTTGTGTCACTAAGTGCAATTCTCACTTTTAAAGGTATGGTAACACCAAAGGCAATAATCGATTGCTATAAAACTGAAAGTACCACCAAGTAGCGGGTGGGACCCACAATATGTCGTAGTTTGCAAGTCTGTTCAGAATTCATGTCTTCTAACATTATTTGTTTTACTGTCATAATGCAATTTTCACAGTAACATTTACAAAATTCAAGATCATTTTTGTCTGGTGGGTTGTTTTTTTTTCCTCTAAGTGAATAGCTAGCAAAATTGAAATACATGAACTGTAACATTCTTTCATTACAAACTAAAAAAAAGTGATGCAGAGATGCTTCAGACCTAAAAGTAGGAGGTACGCACATCAGTATGGCAATACCGCTTGACACGGTCATGCACACGAATGAAAAAAAACAACACTGTAATAAGGACAGGTGTGAAGTATACAACAGTTTGTATCATACAAAGCAGCTTTTACTTTTTTTCTCTTCCTTAGGCCAAAAGAAAATCGCAGAACTTCCTACATCTAGTAACTCTTACAGAAGCCAACCGCAGCACAGACAAGCTACTACGTAACAGATCTGCAGAGTTTCAAAGTAATTTCAGATACTACCATAGATGTAAGCGGGGCAGAGAACTCCAGCAACCAATGCAGGCTACCGGCTACAGAATTCACCTGCTCTGCAGCAGCAGAAGCACTCGCAGGTGGCCACAGCTCACTTCAGAATCCAAGCTGTGCGCATGTCGCTGCCGTTAGCCAGCTAATGTAAAGCTAGTTCACATGTATCTATACGAAACTGCCGTCAAAAAAATTAGCAGGTGCCTAAACGAGCAGGCAGAACCCAGGTCTTGCCGATTTCTCAGGCATTCTTCAGATGTTTCTAGTTTCCAACTGGAGTGCTTTTTCCCCCACTTAGTTCTAATTTTGAAATATGAAAAACAGTATTCTTTACATACCATACTATTATCAGTGTCTGCAAACAAAATTTCATCCCTCACACCCGTGTAAACCTATAGGTGGCCAACGCTATTTTGAGCTTGGAATCCTGTTGTTGTCTTCCGCCACCTCCTTCTTTCAAAATCCAAAGAAAAGTCCTATCTGTTATACAGAAACACTGTTGTGAAATAACTGTGGTCACTAATGGAAGCTTACGCATATACGTGCTTTACATGGTCTTAGCAAAACGGCACCTTAGCATCACTTTTCTGAGCAATTACGAGTCACAACATTTTCAAATAAAGGCTGACTCAAATGAAGTTACATTCAAAACAACACAGCTATCATGAACTACACTGTTCTCAAAACATCCACGCAATTTAATCTCATTTATCAAGTGCAAACCCAAACAACCTGACACGGCAGCTCAGCATGCAAACTTGTTAACGACAAAGGCGATGGACTTCCCAGTGGCAGATGGACACATTCAATGGATGATGCACACAATCCCGTTGGAGCAAGCAGGAACCTCATTACTGTGCTACACTACCTGGTTTAAAAATGAACTACCCTCTGCAGAGACAGGTATTTTACAGAAGAATAGCTCTCTAGTAGTAATTTTTTAGGAAAACGGGAACTGTAAAACACCTAATACGAATAGACAGAACTTAACTACCTCACAGCTCTGCAGAGTATTTACAAAGCAAAACCAGAAAATACAGCATTTGTAAGAAAATATGACTTGGGGTGGGGAGGAAATGTGTGTGTTTGGTGGGTGGTTGGTTGTTTGGTTTGGGGTTTTTTTTACCTTTTTAAAAAAAAAACCTTTTGTGAGGGAATCATTAATTCACATACAATGTAACAATGTGCTGCATATGGACTTACACATGTGATAAATTAGCTAGTAAGGCTGCCATCCTTAACTATTAATTTCCAAAGGCATGTTTATTAGCTAACTGTACACAATCCTTTACATATTCTGTAACTGATATACAATAGAGCTATGCAATTTCAGGACAACAAAACTCAAGAAATCAACTAATATCAGCCAAAACATGATACACTGCAAGAATTCCAATTCCTCCCCAAGGAGAAACTTAGCTTTTCAAAGATATTATAAATAATACATGTATATTTTCACTGGTATCTACATTTCAAATCAAAGAAGCTGCCTGAATAAGACCAGATCAACTAAAAATATTCCTTTAATAAGTGTGTACCAGCAGAAATTTCCCTCTAAAATACTTAATTTTATTAGTGAAATGGTACCAAAGATAACAAGTATACAAACAATCTCTTTGCTCTATGCTACTTACACATCATAAATAAGACAGCTGTTGTTGCAAGACAATCCTTCACAGTCTTCCTGTAAGCATACAGATCTGTCACTCTTTTATCAGAATAAGCTGTTTACCAGCCAACAGCATGTGGCTTAAACATCACAAAAATGACTGTCTATACTTTACATGGTAAAGCATTTTCCATAGTCTTAAATGTACACAGTGGCAAGAACATTAAATCCTACTGAAAACGAAGAGTGATTAAGTAGCTTCACGATCAAACTGGGTTTCATTACCTTAGGAATTGGGCAAATATTTCATTCCTGGTAATATGTTTTCTTTTTTTTTTTTT